>JAGFNQ010003468.1:255922-302346 GCA_024364735.1 Boesenbergia rotunda
GTGCCGGCCCTAGAGGGTGGAGAAGGCGCCGGCCCTAGAAGAAGGAGAGGGTGCCGACCCTAGAGGAAGGAGAGGGAGAAAAGGAGAGAGAGAGAGGGCTTGCTACTTGATCTCTTGATTAGAATTCAGCCTTGCCTTGGTTCCTTTATATAGTAGCCTCACCATTGCCAAGTCTCCCCTTTAACGGAATAAATTTTTCATAAGAAATTTATCTTTATAAATTTTTCTATGAATTATTCCGTTATGCCAAGTTTTATAATAACTAACTTTATAATAAAACAACACATCTCCCTTTTATTATGGAATAAATTTCACAAAAAATTTATTATATTAAATTTTTCTTATCATGGAAAAATCAATTCATAATTAATTTTATAAAATAAAATAAACCAATCCAAGGTTTATTTTAATTTCCATGAAATAAATCTCTTTATATAAATTTCTTATATAAATTTATTTATCCATAATTTATAAAACAAATCGCGCTTGATTTATTTTATAATTTAAACCAAATAAATTGGTTTCCCTCCTTGTTGTGGCCGGCCAAACCAAAGAGGGTGGGGACCCTCTTTGGCCGGCCAAACCAAGCCGCCTTCTCACAAATTAAACTCATTTAATTCGTCCAATAAGCCTTCAAAAGACTTAGCCAATTTAAGCTTCCGATGCGCCTCTGATAAATTCAGATTCGACTTATTTCTCTTGATTGAAAAATCAAATTTTCAACTCGTTTTAAATCCCTCGGTTTACTCGTTGTGCGTGTGACTAAATAGGCTTTCGATTTATGTTGGTCGTCTATAATCAACCAATTATAGAACGATCATAAGTGGCACCTAGTAGTACATCATGACCCCCAATTAATCGAAAGATCAACAGTTGACCTCAGAAATAATTCTGAAACCCTTCAGCAGCTATAATGAATCGTGCCTCATTCCCTTCACCATCTTATACCCACTTGGTTCAGGACATGGTCTGTGTGTGTCAGTCCCCACTAGGCTGACTATGCCACACCTAGCCCAAGTAACGTTCTCTCGTCCTTTGGATTCTAATTACTCTCATGTATTTAAGAGACTCATACACTAAACATGTCATGCTCTGGCCAGAGGCTTTGAGTAACAATCCGACGATAGGCCTTGGGTATACATCTCCTCGCAAGGAGTGGTGAATCCTTTGTAGGCTGTTCAAACATCTTCGGGCACTTCGGCTTATACCCAACCATCCTGGGTCCACTCCTCCTTGGAGATGCTTGCTTAAGATGTTAAAGTATAAGTCTCCATGACCATGATGACTTGAACACCGCAAGTCAATGGAACATCGCACTTAAGCTGCAGTAAGAACTTCACTAACATGTCTATATGTAGACTACCATGTGAAGTTTTACAGCCAGTCACTCCAATGAACTAGTTCCCTTAACTAGCATTCATGTTTATCTCCGGATATCCCAATGTCATCAGCCAGTGAGAATCAGCTAATTAGAGAATAACCCATGCTAGTCTCAACAGAATTGATAGTGTCCGTATTTATCAATTCATCGACTAGGGACAATTTCAATACTTCACAATTGCACATGTAGAGATAATCACTAGTTGTGAATTCATCACAAATTCTCTTATGCTGTGAATTGTATTGCGGACATTCAGTAAATGAGTTTAAGATCTCAATCAAATACATGAACATGTATACTCAAATAGTGAATATTTATTTATTAAAGTAAATGATTACAATCATAAGGCGATTACCTTAGGACACTTCTCTCATATTACTAACACACACCTCCTTGGAGATGCTTGCTTAAGATGTCAATGTATAAGTCTCCATGACCAAGATGACTTGAACACCGCAAGTCAAAGGAACATCGCACTTAAGCTGCAGTAAGAACTTCACTGACATGTCTATATGTAGACTACCATATGAAGTTTTACAGCCAGTCACTCCAATGAACTAGTTCCCTTAACTAGCATTCATGTTTATCTCCGGACATCCCAATCTCACCAGCCAGTGAGAATCAGCTGATTAGAGAATAACCTATGCTAGTCTCAACAGAATTGATAGTGTCCGTATTTATCAATTCATCGACTATGGACAATTTCAATACTTCACAATTACACAAGTAGAGATAATCACTAGTTGTGAATTCATCACAAATTCTCTCATGCTGTGAATTGTATTATGGACATTCAGTAAATGAGTTTAAGATCTCAATCAAATACATAAACATGTATACTCAAATAGTGAATATTCATTTGTTAAAATAAATGATTACAATCATAAGGCGATTGCCTTAGGACACTTTTCTCATATCACTAACACATGTTGGTGTTGGAAGGACCAACATCGAACCTAGGTTTTGATAATGGTAAATGGTTCACAAGTTAAGGTTATATGGTGATCTAATGTATCTGTTGAAGTGCACAGGAAATGTCCTAGGTAAGCCAGGCACGAAGTCCTGGTTCGTAGAATTGGGCAATAAGTCCTGGCTGAGGGCTGGGCACCTAAGACCTGACCGAGGGTTGGGCATTAAGTCCTGGTGGTGGACTGGGAACGAAGTCCTGATCCGAGGAATTGGGCAATATGTCCTGGTTGTGGACTGGGCACGAAGTCCTGATTTGAGGAATTGGGCAATAATTCCTGGTCGAGGGTTGGGCACCGAAGATCTGACTGAGGGTTGGGCTATAATTCCTGGTCATGGACTGGGCACGAAGTCCTGATCCGGAAGATCGACAAAAAGTCCAACCGAAGGAGTCGGTTGGCAAAAGGTAAATTCTCCTAAGAGGAGTAGGCGAGGACGCGTTCCCTGTAGGAGGGAACACTAGGCGTCGGTTCGACCTAGAGTTCCATTTGGGAAGCCCAAAGTTAGAACCAAGACAGCACAAGCTGCTAATTAAACCTAACTTATCTATTTCCTGTGCTTTGGACTAACCCTGGTTGCAGGAACGAAAGTTGAAGTTCTCTGCATCTCAGGCACCTGAATGGTGTCA
This sequence comes from Boesenbergia rotunda, assembly GCA_024364735.1. Taxonomy (NCBI): domain Eukaryota; kingdom Viridiplantae; phylum Streptophyta; class Magnoliopsida; order Zingiberales; family Zingiberaceae; genus Boesenbergia; species Boesenbergia rotunda. Next base: position 258,898 of record JAGFNQ010003468.1, read on the forward strand.
GACGCCCGAGAATACAGGCGCCTGTATGGATACAGGCGCCCCAGAAGGGTGCTTTCCAAGCAGTCTACGAAGCAAGCCTCCACGTCAGCAAAAGAGGCACCCGGGAGCATACAGGCGGCCCAGTCGTCCCAGGCGCCCTAGTTGAAGGGATAAGCGCTGGCCAAGTTTGCGGATGAAGATTCGCGCAAAAAGGCACACGTGTCAGGTGCCCCATTCAACATAGGCGCCCCAGATGACTATATATAAAGGGGTTCACTCCCTTGCTTCCAGACAACATTGTTGCCAATGAAAACATTCAAGCACTCTGCTCCAAATGCTCCGTGCTCAAGTTTAAAGCGCCAACGATGACGCGCTGCTCCGATCTTTGAATCCTTCCCCGGTCGACGGTATTTGTTTAGATTAATTTAATTGCTTAAATTAAATTTTGTATTTGTGCTTCAAATCTGTAACAAGTTATTGAAATATAGAATTGCCCAACGTAAACGGTCAAGGACCGTGGGCCTTGGAGTATGAGCTGATCTAGACTCCGAACTAAGTAAAACCAAGTGTGTTAGCATTGTGTTTTATTTTCGCTACGTATTATTCTTATTTTTATCCGAAAAAGTTTTATCGATATTCACCTCCCCCCCTCTATCGATTCTAAACGATCCCACAAGTGGTATCAGAGTGGGTGCCTCAAATCTGGTGGAACTACTGATTGACCAATATTTCGGATTTCGCTTTTAAATTATTCTTTTTCGTTCTTAATTTTATTCGTTAATCGAGTTTGGTGCAACACCACTCGATTTTTTTTATTTTTGCTACCACATTATTAATCCAAGACGTAGTCTTGGGACAAAGTTTTTAAATTTTTCAGATAAAGTTCGATGGCCATACAAGAAGGCTATAGCACCGTCAGACCACCACTCCTCTCAGGAGAAGACTTCTCCTATTAGAAGAGTAGGATAGAGGTCCACTTGATTGATGGATCATCTAGGCGTTCTAGAGGGGGTGAATAGCACTTTTTGACATTTTGATCTCTACAGAATGGTTAGCGCAGCAGAAATAATATGCAAAGGAAATCAAGACAATGCTAACAACGATATTTTTACTTGGTATCCACCCAGATGGGTGACTAGTCCAAGGATCCACGCCGCGAGCACCACTTTCACTATGGAAAACTCTCCTTCAAGTGGAGAAACCTTTACAACAGTGATCTTCCTCTTTACAGAATGAAGTAGAATGTGAGAGGAAGTAAAAAACGCTCTTCAGACGAGCAGCACTTTGACACTGTACGGAACTGTACCGCCCACGTGCAAAAAGGTGCTCCTTTTATAGGAGAACAGAACAAACTCGCAGTCTGTCCAGCCCCACACCAGTCGACTGCCCCAAGGGCAGTCGACTGGTCTAGCATTAATTGCTAGCCAACGGCTAGTTTTTGGGGTATACCAGTCGACTGCCCTGGTCCGAGGCCGAAAACTCTTTGTGAGTTTTGGCAGTCGACTGCCCTGCCTCTCAGCTTATTCCCAAGCTTTGTTCCAGCCACTCCGGACCTTCTCCTTCACGTATGCCTTCAGGTCTGCTCCCTTGGCTTGCCTCTTGAAGTCCTCTTCCTCTAGCTATCGTCCCTCGAATGCGCACGCAAGCCTTCCCTCGGCTTGCCTCCATGCCACCCATCACGTATGCCCTTGAAGTCCACTTCCCGGCTTGCCCTTAGAGCTCTCCTCCCTTGTCTCTCGTCCCTCGGATACGTTCACCATGTGTGATTCTCCAAGTCCTGCAAACTCAACCACACCCATCAAATACACATAACACTCTCACCTTAAACATATTCACATACACACATTAAAACCATGATCTTCCAATCATTTAAGGGCCGATTGCCTCAACAATCTCCCCCTTTTTGACGCGTGGCAATATATTTAAGTTTAGAGATAAATAATAGCTAATTAACAGCAATAACAATATATAACAATTGAAAAAGCATAAGACATAGTAACCCTAAGAGGTAACCTCCCCCTTAATCCATGTCTTTTCCCATTTTCAATTCTAAACATAGTCCAAGTTAAGTTTCCACTTAACACTAAACATCATTAAAAATGTAAGACATATTAAAACCTAAGAGGTAACCTCCCCCTTAATCCATGTATTCTCCCCATTTTTAATCATTCAAGGTCTAAGTGAGAAAGAAAATCTTAAACCATCCATTCCAAGTTAAAATTCTAACATAAACCACCCATTCTCCTCTTTGACACCATCAAAATGATTGCCTCAAGCAACCCAACCCTATGGCATCAAACGAAAGAGATTTTGATTTCTGAAAGAAAGTTTCAGAATCTGAAACCAAGCGTGCCAGTCGACTGCCCATGGGGTAGTCGATTGATACGCTATCAGTTTGAATTTTCAGCTTTTCTACCGAATTTCAAAAACTTCCAAAAAATTTCAAAAAATTTTAAAAATTATAAAATTTTGCAGACATGTTTGAAATGATATACTTTATCTAGGAAAACTATTAGTCTATATAAAATTTCAAACATGCATGACTTTTGATAAAAATCCAAAATCTTTGAAAACCACTACATTTTATATCAAACTAACAATCTAATTTTGCAATCATATGACTTTTAAAAGCATGACAAAGCATATAAAGCATAAAATGGTTTTCAAATGTTTAAAATGTGCAACTATGATCTTTGGACAAAGTGTCCATTGATTAAACACCTGTCTTCCCCATAGTTGGTCTAGTTTTCATATTTTGATACTTCTAATGGTTCAACAATGTGCCACAAGCACAAGTGAGCCAAATGTATCACCCTAATGGATCAAGCACCCTTTTTCAAGTTTAAAATCTCAAAGTTCATCCTACACTTCCACAAAACACATTCCAAGGCCTCTTCTTAAGGATGTAAACTCCGATTCGGGAAGAGGCTTGGTAAAGATGTCGGCTAGGTTAGACTTTGATTCAACATAGTGTAGTTCTATGTCACCCTTTGCCACATAGTCTCTAATGAAGTGATGTTTCACTTCAATGTGTTTTGTCCTAGAATAGTGAACCGGATTTTTGGTCAAGTTGATTGTACTTACATTATCACACAAGACTTTGACCTTGGTGTAATGTAACTCATAATCCTCAAAGGTGTGCATGATCCAAAGGAGTTGGGAAATACACCCACCCATTGCCACATATTCCGCCTCCGTTGTTGATAGGGCAACGCATGGTTGTTTCCTACTACTCCAACTAACTAAGGAAGACCCAAGGAATTGACACCCTCCACTAGTACTCTTCCTATCTAACTTACAACCCGAATAGTTTGAATTGGTGTATCCAATTAGATCAACACTAGGGGTTCTTGGATACCAAAGTCCAACATTGAGGGCACCTTTCACATACCTTAGTATCCTCTTGACTACAACTAAATGAGACTCTTTGGCACACGATTGGTACCTTGCACACATACCTACCGCAAAAAGTATATCGGCTCTACTAGCGGTTAGGTATAGGAGGCTACCAATCATGCTCCTATATTGCTTAGAGTCTACCATTTTCCCTTCAAGGTCACTATCCATTTTCACATTAGTTCCTATGGGTGTAGATGCTACCTTAGCATTTTCTAAATTAAATTTCTTTAACATTTCCTTAGTATATTTGGTTTGGAATACATGTGTTCCTTCATTAGTTTGCTTAACTTGAAGGCCTAAAAAGAAGGTTAGTTCTCCTACAAGACTCATCTCAAATTCATCTTCCATACACTTGATGAATTCTTGTAGGAAGTCATTATTTGTTGACCCAAAAATGATATCGTCTACATCGACTTGGGCAACAAATATGTCCTTATCCTTAGATTTTAGGAACAAAGTAGGGTCAATTGTTCCTCTCCTAAACCCCTTAGACACTAAAAATGAAGAAAGTCTTTCATAACAAGCCTGGGGAACTTGTTTCAATCCATATAAGACTTTTCTTAATTTGTAAACATGTTTTGGATAATTAGGGTCCTCAAACCCGAGGGGTGTTCTACATAAACCTCTTCCTTAATGATCCCATTAAGAAATATCGACTTCACATCCATTTGGTGAAGTGTAAAACCCATGTGAGCGGCATAGGCTAGTAGAATTCTAATAGATTCTAGCCTAGCTACGGGGGCATAAGACTCATCATAATCCAATCCCTCAACTTGGTTAAACCCCCTAGCGACCAATCTAGCTTTGTTCCTAGTGATTTTACCATGCTCATCTAGTTTGTTCCTAAAGACCCATCGTGTGGTTACAATGGTGCAATCAGTGGGCCTAGGAACTAACTCACAAACTTCACTCTTCTCAAATTGATTTAGCTCTTCTTGCATGGCTAAGATCCAATCAACATCTCCCAATGCTTCATCAATGGACTTGGGTTCTAATTGAGAGATTAGAGCTATTTGACTAGTTTGATGGCTAAAATAGGACCTAGTCCTTACTCCTTGAGTGACATCACCCACTATTTGGTCAATAGGGTGATCATGGTGATGTCTCAATGACCTAAAAGTTGTGGGTTCATTTACTCCTTCTTCCTCATCATCTAGGGTACTTCTAGCTCCCCCTTGACCATTGCCCTCCAAATGTAGGTTTTGGATTCTTTGGGCAAAGGGTTGGACCTTTTCTATACCCTTATCAATTGAGGCTTTTCTAGGGTAGGTACTTGTTGTTTCATCAAATTTAACATTCGAGGACTCCTCAATTACTTTTGTTCTCTTATTGTAAACTCTATAACCCCTACTAGTTAATGAGTACCCTACTAGAATTCCTTATCGACTTTTGACTCAAACTTGCTTATGTCATCTTTGGTATTTAAGATGTAGACTTTACATCCAAAGACTCTAAAGTAGTGGACTTGTGGTACCCTTCCATTCCATAACTCAAAAGGTGTTTTTCCTAGGAACCTATGTACCAATACCCGATTTTGAATATAGCAAGCGGTGTTAACCGCTTCGGCCCAAAAATAGCTAGGAAGGGAGTATGCATTATGCATAGTCCTAGCAGCTTCTTATAGGGCTCAGTTTCTCCTCTCAACTACCCCATTTTGTTGAGGAGTCCTTGGGCATGAAAATTCATGCTTGTATCCATTTTCAACACAAAATTGTGTGAAACTTGCATTTTAGAACTCCCCACCGTGGTCACTCCTAATTCGGTTTATTTTGATATGTTTTTCATTTTCTACCCTTTTACTAAATCCTATAAAAATCTCTAGGGTATCATCCTTATGTTTCAAAAAGTAAACCCATGTAAACCTAGAAAAGTCATCTACTATGACTAGACAATATTTACTCCCTACAAGTGAGGGAGTACTATGGCAATCAAATAAATCTATATGTAAAAGCTCTAATGGTAAAGAGGTAGTGGTTAGGGTTTTACCTTTGTGTGATGATTTTGATTGCTTACCCTCTTGGCATACATCACACAATTTGGTCTTCTCATATTTGATCATTGGTAGCCCCTTCACCAATTCTTCCTTAGCCACTCTTGCAATGCTCCTCATGTTGACATGTCCAAGCCTCCGGTGCCACAACCATCCTTCTTCTTCTTTAGACATGAGACACTTAACAACATTATTAGTAGCATAGGCAAGATCAAGATAATATAAATTTGCCTCTCTAAACCTTTCTAATATGACATTATTTGATTCATCATGTATAATTATGCACTTCCTAGCATGAAATTCTGCCCTAAAATCGGCATCACATAATTGACTCACACTTAGTAAATTGAATTTCATATCTTTGATTAGGAGTACCTTATGTATAGCAATCGTGGGAGATGCCTCAATGGTGCCCCTACCAATGATTCTCAATTTTTCACTATTTCCAAAGGAGACCGTCCCTTCTCTTAAGTAGCTAATAGTAGTGAACTTGCTCACATCCCCGGTCATGTGTCTTGAGCATCCAAATTTTTACTATCCACATAGTTGAGGCCTCCTTCACCTTTACCTATACAACATGGAAAACATACTCTTTTGGTACCCAAATCTTTGATCCATAAGCATCATTTAGAAATCTTTTAGGTACCCATGCCTTCTTTGTGTTTCCCTTAGCCCCTAGTCTCCTAGATGCACCAATCCTACCGGTGAGTGAGACAAAGGCTACTTCCTTTGTCTTTCGCCTATATCCTAAGCCGGCCTTGTTATAAACGACCCTTTGACTGTTGATTATCATGTCTAGGTTACTAGATCCTACTTGGAATTTCCTAAGGGTCTTTGTGAGGTCATCTACCTTTTTCCTTAATTCCCTATTTTCATTTTCAAGATGTGAGGCATGTGATGAAATAGAACTAGCATGCAATTCTTCAAGTTTGGTAGATTCTACTCTAAGCATGCCAATTTCTTCTTTTAGATCCTTAATCTTACTTCTAGCCTTAGCTAAGTCCATGTTAGTGCTAGAAATGATCTTTACTAAAGTAGAGGAGGGTAAGTGGTATACCTCACTTACCGAAGCTTCTGACTCGGATGATGAGGTGGAGGAGCTCTCATCTTCACTACTTGAGCTTCTTTCATCATCTGATGAATCTGAGTGGTCTTGTGCCATAAGAGCAAAGTGGGAGATTGCTCTTCTTCTTCCTCTGAGGATGATGGATCATCCCAAATAGTCTTGAGGTTGGTGGCACCCTTCTCCTTTCCCTTTGACTTCTTCTTGTCACCTTTCTTCTTCTCCTCCTTCTTGTCGTCTCTTCTCTTCAATTGAGGGCACTCGTTCTTCATGTGTCCCTCTTGGTGGCAGTTGTAGCATATGATGTCCTTGGCCTTACCCTTACCTTTGGACCCTTTCCTAGCATAGGACTTGTTAGATAAACTTTTAAAAGCTCTACGAAATTTTCTTACCATGAACGTCTCTTGATCGCTATCCAAGGAGGCGCTGGATTCCTCTGAGTCGAATGAGGAGGAGCATACCACCTTCTTCTTCTCCTTCCTCTTCTTCTTCTCCTTTTCTGCAACAAAAGCAATACCTTTCTCTTTGGCAGAGACATTAGGGGGTGTTTGATTTGTGCCATTTTCCATTTTCATTTTCCAGAAAATCGCATTTTCTAGTTTTCTGGAAAATGACTTTTTTTCATTCTCCAGTTTTCCAGAAAATGCTATGTTTTTTCTGAAAAATAAAGCTGGAAAATGCAAACCAAACATGTTTTCCAGAAAACCACATTTTCTACAGAAAATGAAAATAGAAAATAGACTGAAAAATGCAAACCAAACACCCCCTTAGCTTGCTCGTGTAGCTCGAATTCATAGAATAAGTCATCTAATTTTACAATGGGCAAATCCCTTGATACCTTGAATGCATCAACCATGGATGCCCACAAGGTGGTTCTCGGGAAGGCTTGTAGAACGTACCTGACGATGTCCCGGTTCTCGATCTTCTCTCCAATCACGTGGAGCTCATTGATTACCTCCTTCACCCTTCCATGTAGCTGGCTGACAGTCTCGTTGCTCTTCATGGATAGGGATTGAAGTTGGGCCACGAGCATGTCCTTCTTGGCTCTTCTGGACTCGTTTGACCCCTCGTTCAGTTCCACCAACTTGTCCCACAGTTCCTTGGCGCTCTTGAACGACCCCACCTTGTTCAGTTACTCCTTTGAGAGCCTGCACTGCAGTGTGGTGGTGGCCTTGGCATTGTATTGCGTCCTCTTCATTATCTCCTTCGACCATGATCTCATCGGTGTAGGTTCTCCTCGTTCATCGACGGGTGCCTCGAAGCCATCGGCAACACTAATCCAGTTCTCAATATCGTTCATAAGGTAGTATTGCATCCTATCTTTCCAGTAAGCGAAGTCGTTACCGTCGAAGAAGGGTGGTTGTGCGGTGGAGTATCCCTCTTGAAACGCCATGAACTTGTTCCGGTTGACGGTTAGTTCTTCTGAAACGAACTTTGCTCTGATACAAACTGATGGATCATTTAGGCGTGCTAGAGGGGGAGGGGGGTGAATAACACTTTTTGTCATTTTGATCTCTGCAGAATGGTTAGCGCAACGGAAATAATATGAAAAGGAAATCAAGACAATGCTAACAATGATATTTTTACTTGGTATCCACCCAGATGGGTGACTAGTCCAAGAATCCACGCCGCGAGCACCACTTTCACTATGGAAAACTCTCCTTCAGGTGGAGAAACCTTTACAACAGTGATCTTCCTCTTTACAGAATGAAGTAGAATGTGAGAAAAAGTAGAAAACGCTCTTCAGACGAGCAGCACTTCGACACTGTACAGAACCGTACCGCCCACGTGCAAAAACGTGCTCCTTTTATAGGAGAACAGGACAAACTCGCAGTCTGTCCAGCCTCGCACCAGTCGACTGCCCCAAGGGCAGTCGACTGGTCTAGCATTAATTGCTAGCCAACGGCTAGTTTTCGGGGTATACCTGTCGACTGCCCCAGGGGCAGTCGACTGGTCCGAGGTCGAACACTCTCTGTGAGTTTTGGCAGTCGACTGCCGCTGCCTCTCAGCTTATTCCCAAGCTTTGTTCCAGCCACTCCGGACCTTCTACTTCACGTATGCCTTCAGGTCTGCTCCCTTGGCTTGCCTCTTGAAGTCTTCTTCCTCTGGCTATTGTCCCTCGGATGCGCACGCAAGCCTTCCCTCGGCTTGCCTCCATGCCACCCTTCACGTGTGCCCTTGAAGTCCACTTCCCGGCTTGCCCTTGGAGCTCTCCTCCCTCGGCTCTCGTCCCTCGGATACGTCCACCATGTGTGATTCTCCAAGTCCTGCAAACTCAACCACACACATCAAATACACATAACACTCTAACCTTAAACATATTCACACACACACATCAAAACCATGATCTTCCAATCATTTAAGGGTCGATTGTCTCAACAATGATAACTCAGGTGGACATATGGATAATCATCCAATCCGGACTATAGATTCCCAAGAATGCACAAGGTGAGGTGGAAGGCTACACAGAGTGGGTCGGACCACTCATGAAGAAAAACGAGGCAGACGCAAAGGCCACACAATCATTGCAATGTAGCTTAACCAAGGAAGAGCTGAACCACGTCGGACCCTTCAGCAACGCGAAGGAGCTGTGGAATAAATTAATCGAACTGCACGAAGGTACGTTAGATACGCGGATCAGTAAAAGAAATCTGCTACTCAACAGACTCTACAACATCAAGATGCACGATGGCGACACAGCAGCACAACCTCATGCAAGAATCCAGGAGTTGATGAACGGGCTACATACAATAGGTCATAAGGTGGAAAACCGTGATCTAATAAGGTATACTCTGAACTCGTTCCCAAGAAATACACTGTGGGCATCTATGGAGGATGCCTACAAAGTTTCTAGGAACCTTTCTGAAATTAAACGTGATGAGTTATTTTCAGAATTAGAATTACATGAGCAAACTAATACTGTAATGGTCGAGAAAAGTATAGCGTTTGCTCCAGGAAGATCTTAGAAAATGAAGCAACAACCAATACCCGAGTCTGACTCAGATTTAGAGTCTGATGACGATGAAGTAGATCGTCCAAAATTGGTCCGGTTGACTCGTGACTACTACAAGGAGCTTAAGAATCAAACGAGCAAAAAGAAGACGACTCGAACGAAGGATGATCCAGTTGAACCGTCAACAAGCCAGAAGAGTAAAAGCAACCTAAAGTGTTACGAGTGCAAAAAGAAGAGTCATTTCAGATCGGAGTGCCCCAACCTGAAGGAAAACAAGAACGCTCGGAAGTAGAAGGCACTACAAGCCACATGGGACGAATCGTCCTCAGAAGAAGAAGAAGAAGCTCCGCACTCCAACCTCCTCGCGTTGTCCGCCTCGGAAGACATCGACTTCGGAACAGAATCAGAACCTGAGGAAGACGTCGGCACCTGAAAGCTTTCAATCTTGGAGGACGGGCGCATTACAGTAAGAGGCTATCCTGAATCAGAGCTTTACGATCTTATTTCGTACTTGTCACGCAAGTTGGCGAAAGCCAACATCCGGGTTGAAACCCTCCGACAGTAAGTCAAACTCCTGAAAGAGGAAGTCAACTCGAGTTCCTTAACTGAGTCAGTTCAAGAAGGAACCTCGACTCAAGTTCAAAGGCTTGAGGAAGAGAATTCCTCCTTGAAAACTCAAGTCAAGGAACTCAGAGTCGCATTAGAACTATTCACTTTGGGTTCCAAGAATCTTGACATGATTCTTGAAAAATAGAAGTCAGTTCTAAATTGATCCAGATTGGGCTATCGAACCAACTCGAGACAACGATCTTATTATTCTGTATTGAACAAATCTAGAACCCAATCTAAGCATGGGTCCCTAAGCTGAGTTTGAACAACCAGGCTGGACCAAACCAATATTGGATTCCCAAGGATAAGATTCACATCTTACCTAACCCTTATCGAGGTTTCAATCCAGGGGGAGCCAATATAAAAACCAGTTTTATACTTAGATAATTTTTTTCTTTCTTGTTGCTTGTTTATTTTTTATTTTTTTTATTCTGCTTAGACTTAGGAATGGTTAGTTAAGGACAAGACTTAGTTGAAATATGAACAACATAGTATTAGATGGAGGTGAGATGATAGTATGTTAGGGAAGCATTTCTAAAAAGTCAAGTAGGGTAAGGCGTACCCTATTTGGTCTGTTTAGTCCGGTGGAACTAGCCGAAGCTACCTCACCAAATCCTAAGCTAGTTAGACCTTCTCAAAAAGGGATTTGAAAATGAACTTTAGGTAAAATGCTTTGTCTAGGAAAGGGTTGTTGATTCAATAAGGCTACGGCGAAAGAAGGCCTCTATGCCTCGCCAATACCTGGAAGCTAATTATCGAAACTCACTTTCAAATTACTATTTGATAAACTTGAATCTAACACAAGTTTTAATTAAATCTTAGATTTAACATAAAATCAAAGATAAAAATAATACATCTCACAAAATAGATATGGAAACCTGCTTTGTCACTTAGAATTGGGTGAGATGTTTAGGACCCAATAATTTAGTCCAACTCAACATTTTCAAAATCAATTCTATATTTTCAAAATCAATTCTATATTTTCAAAATTAATTCTACATTTTCAAAATCAATTCTATATTTTCAAAATTAATTCTACATTTTCAAAATCAATTCTACATTTTCAAAATTATTTTTACATTTTCAAAATCAATTCTATCATTTCAAAATTAATTCAACTCACACTGAAAACCTGTCTCACAAATGAAACCCATAAGGTCAACGTGTTTTGATAACCTTAGATGTGAGTGAGATAGATTAGGCAGTGAAATTCAATTACTCAATCCTTACTTCTACATAAATAGATCCAAATCAAACATACTTTATGTCTAGGAACATAAAGATTTAGACCAGTGGATGTTGGATAGTGGATGCTCTAGACACATGACTGGGATAAATTGAAGTTCACCAAAATCAAGTTCAAAATCCTAGGCTCAATGGCATTTGGAAACAATGCCACACTTAAAGTAGTTGGGTCAGGTAATATTGAACTAAACTCATATTTTGTTATTAAAAAGGTGTTATTGGTTGAAAACTTTAAGTTTAATTTACTTAGCATTAGCCAATTGTGTGATACTGGTTATATTGTTACCTTCACCAATTCTGACTGCCTGATTAGGAATCTACAAGACTCAAACATTACACTTAAGGGTAGTAGGAAAAATAATGTTTACACAATCAATCTACCCATAATTCCTAAATTCTTTTAAACTCAACTAAAAAAAACCAATCTGTGGCATAGAAGACTAGGTCACACCCATACTAAACTAATTTCAAAATTAAGTCAACTTGGCTTGGTTAAAGGTATTCCTAAAATTAAATACTTTGAAAATACCATTTGTAATTAATGTCAACAAGGTAAACAAACCAAGTCAACCCACAAATCAACCCAGTCAGATTTAACCCAAGCCACACTTGAGCTCTTACACCTAGACCTATTTGATTCACATGGAGCCAAGTCACTAAGCGGGAATTGGTACTGCTTAGTAATATTGACGATTACTCTAGGTTTACCTGGGTTAAATTCCTAAAACCAAAGATGAAACGTTTAACTCATTTAATAATTTGTGCAAAATGATAGAAAATCAAAATGATACAAAAATTAAAAGACTTTGGAGTGACCACTGGGGAGAATTTGAAAATCAGAGATTTGAGGAATTTTATAAAATTAATGGGTACGTCCATGAATTTTCGTGTCCTAGAACTCCCCAATAAAATGGAATAGTTGAGAGAAAGAATAGAACCCTTTAGGAAGCCGCTAGGACTATGCTCAACGAATACAACCTAACTAATCAATTCGGGGCAGAAGCGGTAAATACAGCCTGTTATCCCCAAAATAGGGTCTTAATAAATAGAAGAAACAACAAGACCCCATATGAAATTTATTATCACAGACTACCCAATTTACATTATTTAAGGATTTTTGGGTGTAAGGTACACATTTTAAATACTAAAGATTATTTAAGTAAATTTCAATCAAAATCAACTCCAGGGATCTTTCTAGGATATTCAACAACAAGTAGAGCATATAGGGTCTACAACAAACAAACCCATAAAATTGAAGAAACCACAAACTTAATATTTGATGAAGAAATTGAAACAAAACCTACTATTAAACAAAATCCAAACAATTCAAATCTTGATCAAGAAGATATTGAACTATTAATTGAACCATTCACTGAACTATCAATTGAACCAACTATTGAGGCATCAACTGAACCAATAGCTGAACCAACCCAAGTAGTTGAACCAACCGCTGAACCAAATCTACCAGCAGGACCTGAGACTGAACCTAGTTCTAGGAGAACCAAGAAACCCAGACTCAATCATCCATCTGACCAAATCTTGGGTGATCCAACATTAGGCGTCAAAACGAGATCATCTTACAGAAATCTTAGTCAAATTGCCCTAATTTCAAAAATAGAACCTAAGACTATAGAAGAAGCCCTACCTGATCCAGATTGGATCATTGCAATGTAAGAAGAACTAGCCCAATTTGAGAGAAACCAAGTCTGTGATTTAGTACATAAACCTGAGGGTAAGTCAGTTATAGTCACTAAGTGGGTATTTAGAAACAAGCTAAATGATCAAGGGAAAATTATAAGAAACAAAGCCCGCTTAGTAGCTAAAGGGTTTAGTCAAGTCAAAGGGCTAGATTATGATAAACTTATGCCCCTGTAGCCAGACTTGAATCAATTAAGATGTTACTAGATTTTGCAGCCCATAGAGGTTTTAAACTATACCAAATGGATGTCAAGTCTATCTTTCTTAATGGGTTTATAAAAGAAGAAGTGTATGTAGGGTATCCCCCAGGATTTGAGGACTTTTACAATCCTGAGTATGTGTTCAAACTTAGGAAAGTCCTTTATGGGTTAAAACAAGCACCTAGGGCATGGTACGAAAGACTATCAACCTACTTGATTTCTAAGGGAGTTAACCAAGGCCAAATTGACTCAACCTTATTTGTTAAAACCTTAGAAAAAGACGTATTCATAGCCTAAATCTACGTAGATGACATAATATTTGGGTCAACAAACTCTAACTTTTTAAAAGACTTTGTTAAAATTATGGAGAGTGAGTTTGAAATGAGATTGGTAGGTGAACTAAACTTTTTCTTAGGTCTCCAAATAAAACAAACCAGGGATGGTAACTATGTTCATCAATCCAAATATGCAAGAGAGTTAATTAAGAAATTCAAAATGGAAAACTCTAAAAGTTTAGGTACTCCCATGGCCACAAATGTCAATGTAACACCCCAAAATTTCCCATATGAAATATTATGAAATATTATTATTAAATATTATGAATTCATGAATATGAAATATTATGGAATTCATGAAATATTATCATGAAATATTATGAAACATTATGAATTCATGAATATGAGATATTATGGAATTTATGAAATATTATCATGAAATATTATGAAACATTATGAATTCATGAATATGAAATATTATGGAATTCATGAAATATTATCATGAAATATTATGAAACATTATGAATTCATGAATATGAGATATTATGGAATTCATGAAATATTATCATGAAATATTATGAAATATTATGAATTCATGAAATATTATTATTAAATATTATGAATTCATGAATATGAGATGTTATGGAATTCATGAAATATTATCATGAAATATTATGGAATATTATGAATTCATGGAATATTATTAATATTATAAAATTTAATGATGGGCTTGGCTTAATGGGCTTTGATATGGATTAGTGCAAAATGTGATAAAAAGGAGGAAGCAAGGATTGAACCTTGAACCTCCTAGATGCACTCACCATGTCAAAACCAATGAACCAAGCAATGTTTCTTGTAGAGGGAATAAGAAACATGCTTGTTAAAAGCTAGGGAAGTGAAGAGACACGTCTTTTCATGAGAGAAGTATAAATAAGGGAAGTTGGAATAACTTCCTCTTCTTCTTCTTCTTCCTCACCCTTCTCCACCGAAACCCAATCCCCTCCCCTTATCAATTTTCGAAAAGTAAACCTAGGGCTCCAACCCTAGGGGTTTGGAAGGAAGGAGATCTCACCCAAGGACCTTGCTCTCTACTAGGGCCAAAGGTTCTAGAGAAAGTCTTAGCAAAGAAACTCTCACTCTCTTTCAACCAAAGGGTACCCTAAAGAGTTAGGGTAGTATAATTCAAACGAAAGGAGGTAAGTAATCCCCTCACCTGCATTACAATAGTTCGAGTGCCTAAAATGGTTTAAACATAGGATGAAGCTCTTGATGTTTCGGCCAAGAAGGTTTTTAGGGCTTGCGAGAGTTTAAACTACTCCTATACTTGCATATGTTTTTCCTCATGATGTGTGACTAAATAGATGATGATAATATGATGTTTTCCTTGTCCTTAAGCCCCCAAAAACCCGGAGTAGGCTTGCTGGAATTTTCGGTCAAGGTCCTCTTTTAGGGCTTAGATAGGTTTAAACTCCTAGTATGCTTGATAATGACCCTTCCTATGATATGTAAGATGATATATGATGTAAATATGGTTTATTCATGGTTTTAACATGCTTGGAAACTAAGGTATGTATGCTGGAATTTTCTGTAAAGAATGATAAGTAGGACTTAAAAAGGGGTAACAACCCCAACATGCCTTCTAATGTCTCCCCTATGATGCCTACCTTAATGTATGATGTTAGGGTAATATTTTTCATGGTTTATCATGCTCTAAACATAGAGTTTACATTCTGGAATTTTCTGATTAAATAAGAATGTGGGCTAAGGGGGAAGCTAGAACCCCAATTAGGCACGCCAAGGATACTCATGATATGCTATGAGTAGTATAGGTGATAACATGTCTTTTCCCATGCTTTTTCATGCTCTAAGAATCATGATGTACATGTCTATGTTTAAGCTCTTTAAGCACCCTTATGTTAAGCATGGCTTATGTATGATGAAATGCCTAAGAGATGCTTCCCTGTAAGTCGGGACTAAGAGCACTCTTCATGATAAGATAAGAGGCATGTCATGCTCATGATATGACAATGATGTGATAGGTTATGATGATATGCTTATGATATGATAAGAATGTGCTATGCAACCCCTAGGTCGACGGACTATGAACGGACCTAGTAAGAAACAAGAATATGCTATGCTTATGATATGATAAAATCCATGTATGCTATTTTACTTTGTATGGCTTGTACCGGATCCTAGCAAGGTCCACGGGTGGGCTCCGGATGCAGCCCCTAGGTCGACGGACTATGAACGGACCTAGTAAGGGGATGGGCTCCCGAGAAGCCCCTAGGTCGACGGACTATGAACGGACCTAGTAAGGGGATGCCCCTAGGTCGACGGACTATGAACGGACCTAGTTTCCCTAGTAGGTTAGAGACTAGCTACCTCGGCCTATTAGGGATGCGCGTATTATGTATGTATGTAAGAGGTACAAGCCAGGATCCCCCAATGATGATGGATGTATGTTTAAGTACCTATATGTATGATTTTAAGAAAAGCATATGCATGAACTCATCCTATGCATGTTTTCAAAAGAGCATCTTGGATTCACATTTCTTGTCATGACTATATGACTATTATGCTATAAAGGTGAATTATGTTAAGTTCAAGTATGCTTCTTATGATAAGTACATATGCTCCCTTATGCTATGTTAAGTTAAGTGTTTTTAATGCTATGCACTGTTATGACATGATGTTTTCTCTACTTGATGGAACGTATGATTTTGTGAGTAGGAAAGGATCTTACTAAGCTATATACTTATAGTTTCCATGTTTCCCTTGTACTGCAGAAAAGGGTAAGGAATGGATAAACTAAAGGGAGCAGCAGGAGGGGCAAAGATGTGTGTGGTGGTGGCATGGTGGCAGAAGATCTACTCATGTTTTATTTAGTTATGCATAGTATTGCATGTTAAATGTTGAATAATACTTACTAAGTTGTTACTTGCAGATAATTAGACGCATATGGATATTTCATGCTCACTCTTGCTCATATGCTATGTACTTAGCTTATACTTGCTAAAGAACTTTAGTATTATGTTATCCTTCCTCATACTTACTCCTCTGTCTTAAGAGATGACTATGTGGCATGCTTCTATTATGCAAATAAGAATGTGAAGGTACCTAGCATGCTCTCCTCAATGTCTAAGATGTTTAAATGGTTTCATGCCTTACTTGTTCAAGTACAAGATTATACATGTATCATGTTCAAGTTTCAAGTTTCAAACGCTTCCGCTAAAACGAAAATTATGTTCGCGTAACCCCGCCCTAGTGTGAGAAGGGCGGGCGTTACAGGTTGGTATCAGAGCAGGTCTGCCTTCCCCACTACACACACACATCAAAGCTTCATCCTGCCGCTTCCAAGTAAGAGATCCTAAACTGGCTTTACATTATTTCATGTACAGTAATGATATATATAGAGATGATTATAGAGATGATTTATGCTTGCATAACAAAAGAAAGTAGCATTAATTCTTATGTAGTCCTTTATCATCTATATGATAGATATGGCTAGAGGACGTAGCAATCGGGGTAATGAGACAGTACCTCCACCTAATATGATGCAAGTGATTACCGACCTGCAGCGTCAGGTTACTGAACAACAGCAGATCATAAACACCCTGATGACCCAGCAGGGGAACACTGCAACCCCGCAAGGAAGTCAGAATGCGATACCTACTGAGCCTCCAACTGCACAAGCACCCCCGGACACTCCAGCCCGAGGGGTCCGACCGGAGGCCTATCTGATTTAGTGGCAGAGACTGAAGCCGGAAAAGTTCTCTGGCACCTGCGAGCCCTGGGACGCCCAGGCCTGGCTCAAGACAGTTGAGAGCACAGTAGAGTTATTAGACTGGCCCGAGCATGAGAAAATCAAATGTGTCTCGTTTTGCCTCATTGGCGACGCCAGGATGTGGTGGGAACGGGTAAAAGCTAGAAGGTCAGTGGACCAGATGAAGTGGAAGGACTTTGAGTCTGAATTCCTGGAGGAATTCTTTAATATGCGAGTCACAAATAGGCACTTTGATGAGTTCACTGAATTCCGACAGGGAAATCTCTCAGTCAATGATGTCGTTAAGCAATTCAACCGACTGGCATGATTATGTCCGGAGCTGGTCAGTACAGAGAAAGAAAGGGTCAGATTAATACTTAAGATGCTCAGGCCCGAGATAGCCCTGAACGTAGCCGGCAGCGTTCATAGGCCCCAAACTACAGAGGAGCTGTTTAGCAGTGCTCTGATTGCTGAACACTACCTGAACAATATTAACCAGCAAAAGAAGGTGATGACTGAAAACAAGAGCCAAACCCAAGTCGGAGGTCAGAAGCCTCAGAATAATAATTGGAAGGGGAACCATAATGGCAAGAGAGAGAACGACTCAAAAAGTGGTCCCGCCAACAAGCAGCCCAAATTCGACCCGTGTGCTACATGCGGAAGGCTACACCCAGGAGCTTGCCTCCAGGGGACAGGCAAGTGTTACAACTGCGGACGGGTAGGGCACAAGGCCCAAGACTGTCGCACCAAAAAGCAAGCACCTCCCCAACCGCAAGTACCACCGGTAGCGACGGATGCAAGAGTTTTCTCATTATCCAAGGAAGGCGTGATGAATACATCAAATGTAGTCACAGGCCCCTAAGTTGGACTGGTTTTGTATGAAGAATTATAAGACAGAATAAAATAAATTTTGGTAATATAATAAATAAGATCTCAGTTACCCATAATCACAATAGGTATATAATTACAATGTATGTGTATAAGTATACCAGGGTTAGTACCTGAAAGAGATAAAGAGTTGCAATTGAGTTGGTTCCTGGTACTAACCCCATTTCTAAGGCACCGTATAAGGCTTTATATGGACGGAGATATAGATCTCTAATCTATTGGCTTCAGGGTGGGAAAAGAAGGAGATGGGACTCCAGACGGATATTATAGATGAAACCACTCAGGCTATAAAGAATATCCGCCAGAGGATAGAGACTGCTCAGAGTGGGCAGAAAAGCTATGCTGACAAGTGACGCAGAACAAGGAAGTACCCTTAGTAAAGGTTCTGTGGCGGAACGAACAATTCGAAGAAGCCACCTGGGAACAAGAGGAGGCAATATGATTAAAGTATCCAGAATTATTTTAAAGTTCGGGACGAATATTTTATAAGGGAGGGAGGATTGTAACACCCCAAAATTTCCCATATGAAATATTATGAAATATTATTATTAAATATTATGAATTCATGAATATGAAATATTATGGAATTCATGAAATATTATCATGAAATATTATGAAACATTATGAATTCATGAATATGAGATATTATGGAATTCATGAAATATTATCATGAAATATTATGAAACATTATGAATTCATGAATATGAAATATTATGGAATTCATGAAATATTATCATGAAATATTATGAAACATTATGAATTCATGAATATGAGATATTATGGAATTCATGAAATATTATCATGAAATATTATGAAATATTATGAATTCATGAAATATTATTATTAAATATTATGAATTCATGAATATGAGATGTTATGGAATTCATGAAATATTATCATGAAATATTATGGAATATTATGAATTCATGGAATATTATTAATATTATGAAATTTAATGATGGGCTTGGCTTAATGGGCTTTGATATGGATTAGTGCACAATGTGATAAAAAGGAGGAAGCAAGGATTGAACCTTGAACCTCCTAGATGCACTCACCATGTCATAACCAATGAACCAAGCAATGTTTCTTGTAGAGGGAATAAGAAACATGCTTGTTAAAAGCTAGGGAAGTGCAGAGACATGTCTTTTCATGAGAGAAGTATAAATAAGGGAAGTTGGAATAACTTCCTCTTCTTCTTCTTCTTCCTCACCCTTCTCCACCGAAACCCAAGCCCCTCCCCTTATCAATTTTCGAAAAGTAAACCTAGGGCTCCAACCCTAGGGGTTTGGAAGGAAGGAGATCTCACCCAAGGACCTTGCTCTCTACTAGGGCCAAAGGTTCTAGAGAAAGTCTTAGCAAAGAAACTCTCACTCTCTTTCAACCAAAGGGTACCCTAAAGAGTTAGGGAAGTATAATTCAAACGAAAGGAGGTAAGTAATCCCCTCACCTGCATTACAATAGTTCGAGTGCCTAAAATGGTTTAAACATAGGATGAAGCTCTTGATGTTTCGGCCAAGAAGGTTTTTAGGGCTTGCGAGAGTTTAAACTACTCCTATACTTGCATATGTTTTTCCTCATGATGTGTGACTAAATAGATGATGATAATATGATGTTTTCCTTGTCCTTAAGCCCCCAAAAACCCGGAGTAGGCCTGCTGGAATTTTCGGTCAAGGTCCTCTTTTAGGGCTTAGATAGGTTTAAACTCCTAGTATGCTTGATAATGACCCTTCCTATGATATGTAAGATGATATATGATGTAAATATGGTTTATTCATGGTTTTAACATGCTTGGAAACTAAGGTATGTATGCTGGAATTTTCTGTAAAGAATGATAAGTAGGACTTAAAAAGGGGTAACAACCCCAACATGCCTTCTAATGTCTCCCCTATGATGCCTACCTTAATGTATGATGTTAGGGTAATGTTTTTCATGGTTTATCATGCTCTAAACATAGAGTTTACATGCTGGAATTTTCTGATTAAATAAGAATGTGGGCTAAGGGGGAAGCTAGAACCCCAATTAGGCACGCCAAGGATACTCATGATATGCTATGAGTAGTATAGGTGATAACATATCTTTTCCCATGCTTTTTCATGCTCTAAGAATCATGATGTACATGTCTATGTTTAAGCTCTTTAAGCACTCTTATGTTAAGCATGGCTTATGTATGATGAAATGCCTAAGAGATGCTTCCCTGTAAGTCGGGACTAAGAGCACTCTTCATGATAAGATAAGAGGCATGTCATGCTCATGATATGACAATGATGTGATAGGTTATGATGATATGCTTATGATATGATAAGAATGTGCTATGCAACCCCTAGGTCGACGGACTATGAACGGACCTAGTAAGAAACAAGAATATGCTATGCTTATGATATGATAAAATCCATGTATGCTATTTTACTTTGTATGGCTTGTACCGGATCCTAGCAAGGTCCACGGGTGGGCTCCGGATGCAGCCCCTAGGTTGACGGACTATGAACGGACCTAGTAAGGGGATGGGCTCCCGAGAAGCTCCTAGGTCGACGGACTATGAACGGACCTAGTAAGGGGATGCCCCTAGGTCGACGGACTATGAACGGACCTAGTTTCCCTAGTAGATTAGAGACTAGCTACCTCGGCCTATTAGGGATGCGCGCATTATGTATGTATGTAAGAGGTACAAGCCGGGATCCCCCAATGATGATGGATGTATGTTTAAGTACCTATATGTATGATTTTAAGAAAAGCATATGCATGAACTCATCCTATGCATGTTTTCAAAAGAGCATCTTGCATTCACATTTCTTGTCATGACTATATGACTATTATGCTATAAAGGTGAATTATGTTAAGTTCAGGTATGCTTCTTATGATAAGTACATATGCTCCCTTATGCTATGTTAAGTTAGGTGTTTTTAATGCTATGCACTGTTATGACATGATATTTTCTCTACTTGATGGAACGTATGATTTTGTGAGTAGGAAAGGATCTTACTAAGCTATATGCTTATAGTTTTCATGTTTCCCTTGTACTGCAGAAAAGGGTAAGGAATGGATAAACTAAAGGGAGCAGCAGGAGGGGCAAAGATGTGTGTGGTGGTGGCATGGTGGAAGAAGATCTACTCATGTTTTATTTAGTTATGCATAGTATTGCATGTTAAATGTTGAATCATACTTACTAAGTTGCTACTTGCAGATAATTAGACGCATATGGATATTTCATGCTCACTCTTGCTCATATGCTAAGTACTTAGCTTATACTTGCTAAAGAACTTTAGTATTATGTTATCCTTCCTCATACTTACTCCTCTGTCTTAAGAAATGACTATGTGGCATGCTTCTATTATGCAAATAAGAATGTGAAGGTACCTAGCATGCTCTCCTCAATGTCTAAGATGTTTAAATGGTTTCATGCCTTACATGTTCAAGTACAAGATTATACATGTATCATGTTCAAGTTTCAAGTTTCAAACGCTTCCGCTAAAACGAAAATTATGTTCGAGTAACCCCGCCCTAGTGTGAGAAGGGCGGGCGTTACAGTCAAAATAGACAATGACCCTGAAGGTAAATTAGTTGACTTATGATTATATAGAAGCATGATATGTAGTTTATTAAACTTAACTGCTACTAGACCTGACCATTTGTTTACAGTAGGAATGTGCGCAAGATACCAAACCAGTGCTAAGGAATCTCACTTAGCAGCCCAAAAAAGAATCCATAGGTGAATTAAGGGTACCCTAAATGTAGATATCTGGTATCCTAGAACATCCAACTTTGAATTATCAGGATACCCTGACTCAGGCTATGCCAGTTACAAACTAGATAGAAAAAGTATAAGTGGAAGTTGTCAATTATTAGGACAAAGTCTAGTCATCTTGTAACGACCCGGAAAATTTTCTCAATATTTTTTTTAAAATATTGATCATGTTTAGATAAGTGTTTGAGGCATCTAGAGATACTAGTATAAATTTTAGCCTAGTTATTCATGATTTTCTCATTTAAATTGAGAAGTTAAGTACTAAAGGGCCTTATATGGGCTTTTCTACTAACATGGTTATTAGTGTATTTTAGGTAGAATTTAATATAAATATAAATGGGTTTTAATTGGGAATATTAGCATAATTATGGGTGAGTCATAGGGGAATTTTCGAAATTAAAAGGGAAAAATAAAAAAAATAAAATGAGGTAAAAATAAAGTGCATGCACCAAGGATTAAACCTTGGACCTAGTCTCCCACCATGCATGTACTAACCAATTCACCTAGCAAGGGAGTGCTAGTAGAGGATGAAGTGGATTTTGGTTAAGGCTTAGGGAAAATGAAGAGTCATCAAGGGAAGAGATACCATGACTCTTCACTTACCCTCCTTAATGTGGTATAAAGAGGTGGCATGGGGGTTACTTTTCTTCTTCCACCAAGTCCACCCTTCTCCATCCTCCTTCCTCATTCAAGCTGAAACCCCAAGGGGATTTTCCCTTTAGAAAAGCTCCACAAGAAAGTCTCATCTTCAAGATCTAAGGGTTTTCCACAAGGCTACAAGGGCTAGGGGTAGCCTAAGGTCGAAGAAGTTCTTTCGGTTTCTCTATACTCAAGGTGAAAAATCAAGATACCCCAAGGTAAGACTCCCTCACCTGTGGTATGATAGTTCTCCTTGATGTTTACCATAATATGAAGTTTTGTTTGGGTTATGTTGAGGAAAACCATGAATTTGGCCTTATGACTATCGGCCACCATACTTTTTGGGTTCAAAATGATGTTAAAAATCTTCCTAATGTTTTCTAATGCTTTCGTATGATGAGTAAAGAATAAAATAGGATTTGGGAAATTTTGAAGTACCCTAAGACCCTCTAGGGTTTTCGGCCACCACCAAGAGTCCATGGTTAGGGTTGGATCTAACCCTTCAAGCATGTATCTTGTATAACCTCATAGTACAAGGGAGGTTGAGAGTGGTTTATGTGAATTTTCACATGGCCTTGTAACCCTACAAGTTTCGGCCAAGATGGGTTTTGGGGCAAGGAGTTAGGGCTTACTCCAAGTATGGGTTCCAATGGCTCTTATGGTATGGTATGGATGGTGTTAGATGATTAATTAGAAATTTTATGAATTTTACCATGTGCCCATGGCCCTTGCAAGTTTCAGCCAACCCCAAGAAGTAGGGCTAGGAGTTAGGGTTAACCCTAACCATGAGCCCTAATAGCTTCCTATGGCCTTCTGGGTAATGTATGATCTTTCCTTTCTTTATGCTAACTTACATGTCACTTGAATGATACAACCCCTTCCTTACAAGTTTCGGTCAAGCAACTTGATTGGGGTTAGGTGGAGTTAGGGTTCCAAGAATGATGGTTTATGACTTAATATGATGTGTATATATAGGTTCAAACATGTGGTAGAAATTATGTTACCCATAACCCTAACCTTATGTGTTATGTTTCATGTTTGGTATGTTATGTTAGATGCCATGCTCAGTAGGGTTCGTTCATGAATGTTTTATGTTCTATGCCATGCACTTAGATAGTACATAGCATGTTTATAGGAGTCAAATCCATGTATGCTTGCGATAGATACTATGCTTATGAATATAATGCAATGCTTACCTTATATATCATGATCATGCAAGCTCAATGAATTAGGATGATGGTTTATGTAAACATGTCATGTTCTATGAATACAATGCAATGCTTACTCTAAGTACCATGATCATGCAAGCACTATGAACAAGAATGATGTTTTATGTAAGCATACCATGTTTTATGAATAAAGATAATGCTTATGCCTTTAAGGCATAATGATGCTATGAATTAAGTAAGAACGGTGAAAGGTCAAGTATGCTTTATGTCATGCTTCATGTAACAAGGTTATGCTATGCTCATGTATGCTATGAATGTCCCATGAATGATGAAGCATGTGAAGTTATTTTACTTTATGAATGGGCTTGTACCGGACCGAAGTATGGGTCCAAGGGATGGGCACCTTAAGAACGCCCCGATTCTAAACTACCGACTATGCTGTCCACGGTTCTGGGACTACCGAAGCTGTCCAACAGGGATGGGCACCTTAAGAACACCCCGGTTCTGGGACTACCGTAGCTGTCCTTACCCTAGTAGGTCGAGACTAGCTACCTCGTATTTACTTAGGGATGCGCGCATATAATGTATGCATGTGGTACAAGCCGGAGACCCCAATGATGTTATGATTATGTTTTAAGTATTTAAAAGTATGATTTTAAAAAATTAAGCATCCTTATGTATATGCATGTAACTCATGCATTCATTCATGTTATGCATTATGCCATGATAGAAAATGTTTATGTTATGTTTTAGGTTAAGAATTATGCCATGATAGAAAATGTTTATGTTATGTTTTATGTTAAGAATTATGCCATGATAGAAACTGTTTATGTTATGTTCAATGTTGAGAATTATGCCATGATAGGAAAATATTTTATGTTTATGTTGAGGTGAAGAATATGTCATGATAGGAAAAGTTTCTGCTTATGATTTATGTTAAAGAACTATGCCATGTTAGAAAATGTCCTATGCTTATGTTCTATGTTTATCTCTATGCCATGTATCAAGCCATGCTAAGTATGTTTTATGTTTATATTTATGCTCATGTTCTATGCTAGGAACTATGTCATGCTGGGTAATTTTATATGCTCGCGATATGTGTTAGGCACCAAGTTATGTTAATGTTTCGTATGCATAAGTTTATGTGATGAATGGTTTTAGTGAGTAGGAAAGGGTCTTACTAAGCCTATGTGCTTATAGTCTTATTTTCCTCATACCGCAGATCAAGCAAGAGGATAATAAGGAAGCAACAGGAGGGGCAAGAACGTGTGTGTGTGGTAGTGACATGGCCAATGGAAGATATACCTATAAGTCTTATGCTAAACCTAGGATGGTGTTGTCAAGAACAATAATTTCAACTCGCTACTTATGTTCTTACACTTGCTACTTATGTGATCTTATGACATGATGTTAAGTATGATGTTTCCATATTAATATGATGTCAAGTATGTGATAATATGCCAAGTTCCATGTTACTATGTTAGAAAGGCTAGTTTGGTGCATGTATGTGTAAGTTTAAATTATTTCGCTGCCTTATGATGTTCACATGCCCCTATGTATGTTAACGTAATGTCACTTTACAAGAAAAAAAAAGCGGGCATTACAGGTTGGTATCAGTGCAGTTACCATCTCACTACACACACATCAAGCCTTCTTCCTACCACTTCCAAGTAAGTACCTCTCTACATATCTTATGATAGTAAGCACTTTTAGGATACTTTATGATTCTAGAATATGCAAGCATGAATGATATTTTATGATGAAAAGTACTTTAGGATATGTGACTATGAACGATATATATCTTCTTATGAAATCAAATCCTTTAGGATTGGATATGCGGGTAAGGATAGAAAAAAATGTATTATTGTAATTATTAATGTAAAGGAAACTGAGTTTATCTTGTGTGCTTTTCTCTGTATATATTTGGGAATTGAAAAAAAAAAGAAAAACTAGTTCTGTACTGGTTTTTTTTGTTAGTTCTGTACTGACTGTGTTGTTTTTTTCAATTCCAGATGTTGCATGAGATTGGCACCACGAGTCGTTACCATGGGGGGAGTCGTGAGCTGCTGGAGCAAATAGAAGAGGTGGAGTATAGTCCGGTCCTTGGGATTCAAGGCAATATGGGAAAGTTGCACCGGCTATTCTGGAAACTCGAACATGAAGGGTTTCCAATCATAGGTTTGGAGCTCTGCTTCGCTCATTGCCCAATCATGCGAGAGAGGTTGCTTATTGGATCTGAGGGCAGCATGGATGTCGTATCTCATATACGGAATTATGTAGGCAACTTCTTCACCATGAGTTTCCGGAGGATCTGGGGGACTGTGAGAAAGATCTCGAGATGTATGAGGAGGATCCCAAGATGTATGAGGAGGACCCCGAGATGTACGAGGAGGGTCCCGAGATGTATGAGGAGGATCCCGAGATGATTGGGGAATATCCCGAGATGCTCGAGATGATTGCGGAAGACCTCGGGATGTTCAAGGAAGGCCCTGAAGTGGCCGAGGAGGTCCCCAAGATAGAAGAAGAGGATCCGATTAAAACGGTAGAAGATCCTGAGGCAGGCCAAGGGGAGATGAACGAGGGAGTGATAGTTACTGCCGTGATATTCTTCATTATGGGCATGATGGCAACTCATCTATTTCATTGAGTTTGGTTAGTATTGTGAACCAATAAGGTCTAAGTTAGTCATAATACAATTAGTCATGAGTGTGACTCAACCTTATGTTCATAAACATGGTATGAATTGAGCACCATCATAATATTAGTAGTTAAGGCGAACATAGTGTTAACGAAATGTTATATAACCTGTACATTATATGAGTTACCAATCATATAATATAATTGTATTATATTACATAAAGCAATTGATAATAATAGGAGAGTGTGTACTAATATAAGAATTAGTATAAATATGACTATACTAATTTACCGATCATATAGGTTCTTGATATGAGCCTACATACAGGTTGAACTGTATCCTTCCAACTTATAAGTTATCACCTACGCATATTACCCCATAAGCAATTATAGGTATTATATCTATAATTTATATTAAAAATTTTTTTTTTGATATTATGTATAACCTATAATATAGTCACACGTAGAAAATTTCCTGATAGCCTACATACATAGGATTATAACACCCTCACCTATGTTAGCATACAACATTAGTTCCATGATCTTAATACTGATATAATTAATGGTATAAGTCATACGGTATAACTGAGGTTGGGACACATAGGGTAGGGTCCTAATTATATTAACACTTATTATAGATTATGGGTCCATTGTATTTTCATACTAATTAAAAATATTAGTATTCTCAACGAATATTTCACGACTATCTTATATATATAATATTACCTTAAGGGTAATACAATAAATAGGATCTCACCTATTCTATAATAACCATACAACTAATATAATTCGTAACTCAGATTGAGAACTAATATTTCAGAAGCCTACTATCGTTAGGTTTACCCATAAATTAAAATAAATATATAAGTATGACACATGCATATAATTATACCAAGGAGTAATTGATGACACTGACCCAATTATATGCTAAGGAGATAATCAGACTTCATGGAGTTCCCAAGACCATCATCTCAGATGGGGATGGTCGCTTTACCTCACATTTTTGGGAGTGCATTTAGAAGTCTCTCGGCACTAAACTAAGGTTCAGTACCGCTTTTCACCCTCAGACTGACGGGCAAACTGAACGAGGGAATCGAGTACTGGAGGATATGTTGAGAGCTTGTGCTTTGGATTTCAAGGGAAGTTGGTGCCGATATCTATGTTTAGCGGAATGGCACCCTATGAATCTTTGTACGGGTACGTAAGTGGGGAAAGAAAAGAAATGGGACTCAAGACGGATTTTATCGACGACACCACTAGAGCTATACAGAATATTCGACAACGGATTGAAGCTGCTCAGAGTCGGCAGAAGAATTAGGCGGATGTTCGGCGTAGGCCACTGGAATTTGAAGTTGGAGATTTGGTATTCCTCAAGGTGGCTTCTATGAAAGGGGTAACGAGATTTGGAAAGAAAGGAAAACTAAGTCCGCGTTATGTGGGACCGTACTCGATTCTTAAAAGAGTTGGCAAGGTGGCATATGAACTAGAGCTGCCTCAAGAGATGTCGGCTATCCATAACGTGTTTCATGTGTCGATGCTCAAGAAGTGTATCGTAAACGCAGATCAAGTGATCGAACCACAAACAGTACAAGTTCAGGAGGACTTAAGTTTTGAAAGCCGACCTATTCAGATCTTGAATTGGGAAGTTAAGAAGCTAAGGAACAAAGAGGTGCCTTTAGTCAAGGTCCTATGGCAAAGTCAACGGTTCGAGGAAGCTACCTGGGAACGCGAGGACGATATGAGACCCAAGTACCCGGAGCTATTCTAAGTTCGACGACGAACTTTCACGAGGTATGGGGGATTGTAACGACCCGGAAAATTTTCTCAATATTTTCATTAAAATATTGATCATGTTTAGATAAGTGTTTGAGGCATCTAGAGATACTAGTACAAATTTTAGCCTAGTTATTCATGATTTTCCCATTTAAATTGAGAAGTTAAGTACTAATGGGCCTTATATGGGCTTTTCTAGTACCATGGTTATTAGTGGATTTTAGGTAGAATTTAATATAAATATAAATGGGTTTTAATTGGGAATATTAGCATAATTATGGGTGAGTCTTAGGGGAATTTTCGAAATTAAAAGGGAAAAATAAAAAAAATAAAATGAGGTAAAAATAAAGTGCATGCACCAAGGATTGAACCTTGGACCTTGTCTACCACCATGCATGTACTAACCAATTCACCTAGCAAGGGAGTACTAGTAGAGGATGAAGTGGATTTTGGTTAAGGCTTAGGGAAAATGAAGAGTCATCAAGGGAAGAGACACCATGACTCTTCACTTACCCTCCTTAATGTGGTATAAAGAGGTGGCATGGGGGTTACTTTTCTTCTTCCACCAAGTCCACCCTTCTCCCTCCTCCTTCCTCATTCTAGCCGAAACCCCAAGGGGATTTTCCCTTTGGAAAAGCTCCACAAGAAAGCCTCATCTTCAAGATCTAAGGGTTTTCCACAAGGCTACAAGGGCTAGGGGTAGCCTAAGGTCGAAGAAGTTCTTTCGATTTCTCTATACTCAAGGTGAAAAATCAAGATACCCCAAGGTAAGACTCCCTCACCTGTGGTATGATAGTTCTCCTTGATGTTTACCATAATATGAAGTTTCGTTTGGGTTATGTTGAGGAAAACCATGAATTTGGCCTTATGACTTTCGGCCACCATACTTTTTGGGTTCAAAATGATGTTAAAAATCTCCCTCATGTTTTCTAATGCTTTCTTATGATGAGTAAAGAATAAAATAGGATTTGGGAAATTTTGGAGTACCCTAAGACCCTCTAGGGTTTTCGGCCACCACCATGAGTCCATGGTTAGGGTTGGATCTAACCCTTCAAGCATGTATCTTGTATAACCTCATGGTACAAGGGAGGTTGAGAGTGGTTTATGTGAATTTTCACATGGCCTTGTAACCCTACAAGTTTCGGCCAAGATGGGTTTTGGGGCAAGGAGTTAGGGCTTACTCCAAGTATGGGTTCCAATGGCTCTTATGGTATGGTATGGATGGTGTTAGATGATTAATTGGAAATTTTATGAATTTTTCCATGTGCCCATGGCCCTTGCAAGTTTCGGCCAACCCCAAGAAGTAGGGCTAGGAGTTAGGGTTAACCCTAACCATGAGCCCTAATAGCTTCCTATGGCCTTCTGGGTAATGTATGATCTTTCCTTTCCTTATGCTATCTTACATGTCACTTGAATGATACAACCCCTTCCTTACAAGTTTCAGCCAAGCAACTTGATTGGGGTTAGGTGGAGTTAGGGTTCCAAGAATGATGGTTTATGACTTAATATGATGTGTATATATAGGTTCAAACATGTGGTAGAAATTATGTTACCCATAACCCTAACCTTATGTGTTATGTTTCATGTTTGGTATGTTATGTTAGATGCCATGCTCAGTAGGGTTCGTTCATGAATGTTTTATGTTCTATGCCATGCACTTAGATAGCACATAGCATGTTTATAGGAGTCCTATCCATGTATGCTTGGATAGATACTATGCTTATGAATATAATGCAATGCTTACCTTATATATCATGATCATGCAAGCTCTATGAATTAGGATGATGGTTTATGTAAACATGTCATGTTCTATGAATACAATGCAATGCTTACTCTATGTACCATGATCATGCAAGCACTATGAACAAGAATGATGTTTTATGTAAGCATACCATGTTTTATGAATAAAGATAATGCTTATGCCTTTAAGGCATAATGATGCTATGCATTAAGTAAGAACGGTGAAAGGTCAAGTATGCTTTATGTCATGCTTCATGTAACAAGGTTATGCTATGCTCAAGTATGCTATGAATGCCCATGAATGATGAAGCATGTGAAGTTATTTTACTTTATGAATGGGCTTGTACCGGACCGAAGTATGGGTCCAAGGGATGGGCACCTTAAGAACGCCCCGGTTCTGGACTACCGACTATGCTGTCCACGTTCTGGGACTACCAAGCTGTCCAACAGGGATGGCACCAAGATGTTCTGACTAGTAGTGTTTAAGTATGTTAAACTAGCTACTCGATTTATTAGATGCTGCATATGATGTATGTATGTTACAAGCCAGGACAATATGTTATGATTATGTTTAAGTATTTAAAAGTATGATTTTAAAAATTAAGCATCCTATGTATATGCATTTAATATGCATTATTATGTTATGAATTATGCCATGATAGAAAATGTTTATGTTATGTTTTAGGTTAAGAATTATGCCATGATAGAAAATGTTTATGTTATGTTTTATGTTAAGAATTATGCCATGATAGAAAATGTTTATGTTATGTTCTATGTTGAGAATTATGCCATGATAGGAAAATGTTTTATGTTTATGTTGAGGTGAAGAATATGTCATGATAGGAAAAGTTTCTGCTTATGATTTATGTTAAAGAACTATGCCATGTTAGAAAATGTCCTATGCTTATGTTCTATGTTTATCTCTATGCCATGTATCAAGCCATGCTAAGTATGTTTTATGTTTATATTTATGCTCATGTTCTATGCTAGGAACTATGTCATGCTGAGTAATTTTATATGCTCACGATTTGTGTTAAGCACCAAGTTATGTTAATGTTTCGTATGCATATGTTTATGTGATGAATGGTTTTAGTGAGTAGGAAAGGGTCTTACTAAGCCTATGTGCTTATAGTCTTATTTTCCTCATACCGCAGATCAAGCAAGAGGACAATAAGGAAGCAGCAGGAGGGGCAAGAACGTGTGTGTGTGGCAGTGACTTGGCCAATGGAAGATATACCTATAAGTCTTATGCTAAACCTAGGATGGTGTTGTCAAGAACAATAATTTACACTCGCTACTTATGTGCTTACACTTGCTACTTATGTGATCATATGACATGATGTTAAGTATGATGTTTCCATGACAAGTATGATGTCAAGTATGTGTTAATATGCCAAGTTCCATGTTACTATGTTAGAAAGGCTAGTTAGGTGCATGTATGTGTAAGTTTAAATTATTCCGCTGCCTTATGATGTTCACATGCCCCTATGTATGTTAACGTAACGCCGCTTTACAAGAGAAAAAAAAACTGGCGTTACAGGTTGCTATCAGAGCAGTTGTCATCTCACTACACACACATCAAGCCTCCTTCCTGCAGCTTCCAAGTAAGTATCTCTATGCATACCTTATGATCTTTTATAATTCTAGAATATGCTAGCATGGATGATACCTATGATTCTAGACTATGGAATTATAAACGATGTGTTATGAAGAAAGGTACCTTAGGATATGTAACAATGAACGATATTTTCTTTATGAAGCAAATACTTTAGAGTTGATATAGGGGTAGAAAAAAACTAATATTGGTCATACTTGTCTTTGGTGAAGAAAAGCATGGCTAGAAGACAGAGTAACCGACTTAACGAGACAACTCCATCGCCTGACCTGATGCAGTTAGTGACCCAGCTCCAGCGTCAAGTTACTGAGCAGCAGCAAACCATTAATACTTTGGTGAATCAGCAAGAAAATTCTACGACTCCCCCAGTGAACCAGACTGCTATACCCGTAGCGCCCACAGTTACGCAAACCCCTCTGACAGGTCCGACCACTGTGGGGCAACAAGAGGCTTACCTGATCCAGTGGTTGAGGCTGAAACCTGAAAATTTTGTCGGGTACTGGCGAACCATGGGACGCCCAAGCGTGGTTCAAGACTGTAGAGAGTACAATGGAGCTGCTAGACTGGCCGGAGCATGAGAAGATCAAGTGCGCATCATTCTGCCTCTCTGGGGATGCCAGAATGTGGTGGGAAAGGGTCAAGGCCAAAATACAGGTGAACCAGATTACGTGGTCAGATTTTGAGTCGGAGTTCTTCGAAGAATTCTTTAACATGCATGTCACAAACAAACATTACGACGAGTTCACTGAATTTCGACAGGGCGACCTCTCGGTCAATGAAGCCGTGAAGAAATTCAACTGACTGGCTCGTCTACGCCCCAAGCTGGTCCGCACCGAAAAAGAAAGGGTCCGACTTATGCTGAGGATATTGCGGCCTGAAATAGCTCTGAACGTGGCCGGCGGAGTTAACAGACCGCAGACTGCCGAGGATCTATTTAGCAGCGCCCTACTCACTGAGCACTATCTAAACAATATCAATCAGCAAAGGAAGGCGCTAAATGAAACTAAGGATCAAGTTCATGCTGGGATTCTCGATTCTTTCTTTCATTTCCCTTGATATTTTCCTTTCATCCTCGCTCAGGAGGGCAAAATCCCCAGAGTGCCAATACTAACTGGAAGGGAGACCAAAGTGGTAAACCAAAGCCATGGAACAACCCCCATGGGGGCCTGGCAAATAAGCAGGCCAAGCCCTTCTCGTGCACGACATGTGGGAAAAGGCACCCCGGGGAATGTCGTAAAGGTACGAACCGGTGTTTCACCTATGGAGTGGAAGGGCATATGGCGGCTTACTGTCCCACCAAGAACCTGGCCCTTCCCCAACAACTCGTCTAGTACCAAGGTGCCCCAGCGAAACTTCACTACATGCAAGCTGAGCTGGAAGGTACCCCGTGTTGGGACCGGGTGCATGATGATACGGGTTCGTAATTTTAAAAATAATTACGTGCAGCGGAAGAATTAGCATAAATAATTTCTCTCTCAAATTATTTTAACCACGTATCTAGCATGCAACCTTATGATGTGTGGACATGATCATAAATTAAAATTTTGCAGAAAGTAAACTAATTTACTCAATTCCTCGCGTAACTCGAAGTAAGGGACGAGATCCAACCGTAGCGTCCCTTGGAAGCTCCGCCTCTATTCGCGTCCACGCCGAGTTCTCTTCGGGATGACTTCGCAATGCCATGAGTTTTGTGCCGACGAGAACTACTAGATTCTCCAAAGGCACAACTAGAATATCAAGAGAGAGAGATGGAAACTAACCACCAAGTAACGGAATCAAGATTCTGGGGAAGGGAAGGAGGGAGTCGCAACCCGCTTCTTCTTCTTCTTTGGCACCTTCTTGGTGGAGGAGGCTCACGGCAACCCTAGGCGGTGCGCCGGCCCTAGGGGAGGAGAGAGGCCGCCGACCCTAGAGAGAGAAAGGGGCACCAGCCCTAGAGAGAGAAAGGGGTGCCGACCCTAGAGAGAGAGAGGGAGATAATAAGAGAGAGAGAGAGCTTGCTACTTTATCTCTTGATTGGAATTCAAGCCTTGCCTTGGTTCCTTTATATAGTAGCCTCTCCATCGCCAAGTCTCCCCTTTAACGGAATAAATTTTTATAAGAAATTTATCTTATAAATTTTCTTATGAATTATTCCGTTGTGCTACGATTTATTATAACTAAATTTATAATAAAAACAAACATATCTCTCCTTTTATTATGGAATAAAATTTACAAGAAATGTATTATATAAATTTTTCTTATCATGGAAAAATCAATTCATAATTGATTTTATAAAATAAAATAAACAAATCGATGGTTCATTTTAATTTCCATAAAAAGAATAAATTTATTATATATATTTTCTTATCATAAATTTCTTTATATAAATCTCTTTATATAAATTTATTTATCCATAATTTTATAAAACAAATTGCGCTTGATTTATTTTATAATTTAAACCAAAAAAATTGGTTTCTCTCCTTGTGGTGGCCGGCCAAACCAAAGAGAGTGGGGACCCTCTTTGGCCGGCCAAACCAAGCCGCCTCCTCGCGAATTAACCTCATTTAATTTGCCCAATAAGCCTTCAAAAGACTTAGTCATTTAAAGCTTCCGATGCGCCTCTGATAAATTCAGATTTGACTTATTTCTCTTGATCGGAAAATTCAATTTTTATCTTGTCTTTAATCCTTCGGATTACTCGTTGTGCGTGTGACTAAATAGGCTTTCGTTTTATGTTGACCGTCTATAATTAACCAATTATAGAACGATCATGAGTAGCACCTAGTAGTACATCATGATCCCCAATTAATCGAAAGATCAATGGTTGACCTCAGAAATAATTCTGAAACCCTTCAGCAGCTCTAATGAATCGAGCTTCATTCCCTTCACCATCTTATACCCACTTGGTTCAGGACATGGTCTGTGTGTGTCAGTCCCCACTAGGCTGACTACGTCACACCTAGCCCAAGTAACGTTCTCTCGTCCTTTGGATTTCTAATTACTCTCATGTATTTAAGAGACTCATACTCTAAACATGTCATGCTCTGGCTAGAGGCTTTGAGTAACAATCCGACGATAGGCCTTGGGTATACATCTCCTCCCAAGGAGTGGTGAATCCTTTGTAGGCTGTTCAAACATCTTCGGGCACTTGGGCTTATACCAAACCATCCTGGGTCCACACCTCCTTGGAGATGCTTGCTTAAGATGTTAAAGTATAAGTCTCCATGACCAAGATGACTTGAACACCGCAAGTCAAAGGAACATCGCACTTAAGCTGCGGTAAGAACTTCACTGACATGTCTATATATAGACTACCATGTGAAGTTTTACAGCCAGTCACTCCAATGAACTAGTTCCCTTAACTAGCATTCATGTTTATCTCCGAACATCCCAATGTCACCAGCCAGTGAGAATTAGCTGATTAAAGAATAACCCATGCTAGTCTCAACAGAATTGATAGTGTCCGTATTTATCAATTCATCGACTAGGGACAATTTCAATACATCACAATTGCACATGTAGAGATAATCACTAGTTGTGAATTCATCACAAATTCTCTCATGCTGTGAATTGTATTGCGGACATTCAGTAAATGAGTTTAAGATCCCAATCAAATACACAAACATGTATACTCAAATAGAGAATTTTCATTTATTAAAATAAATGATTACAATCATAAGGCGATTGCCTTAGGACACTTCTCTCATATTACTATCAAACTCCCACTTGGCCTAATGTCAATCGCTACGGTATCCAATACCACAGGCTCTAACATGACCCTCAAACTTGCTCTGAGGCAAGGCCTTAGTTAAAGGATCCGCTAAATTCCTTTCAGTGGGAATTTTCTCAATTTGTATATCATTCCTACTTATAATCTCTCTGATCAGATGATAGCGGCGAAGCACGTGTTTGGATCGCTGATGAGACCTTGGTTCCTTTGCTTGTGTATTAACTCCATTGTTGTCGCAGTAAACCGGCACTGCTTCATCAATGGTTGGAACCACACCAAGTTCGGAGACAAACTTCTTGATCCAGACTGCTTCCTTTGTTGCTTCCGAAGCTGCGATATATTCCGCTTCCGTGGTAGAATCCGCTACGGTGTCTTGTTTGGAACTCTTCCAACTTATTGCGCCTCCATTCAAAGTAAATACATATCCAGACTGAAATTTGGAGTCATCCTTATCTGTCTGGAAACTGGCGTCTGTATACTCACGTATTACCATATCTCCTTCTCCATATATTAGGAACACATCCTTAGTTCTTCTTAAGTACTTAAGGATTGTCTTGACAGCCGCCCAATGATCCATTCCTGGATCCGACTGGTATCTGCTTGTGACGCTCAGAGCATACGATACATCGGGCCTTGTACATAACATAGCATACATGATAGATCCTATCGCGGATGCATATGGAATCTTATTCATGCAAATCCTCTCGTCTTCTGTGCGCGGACACATAGACTTTGAAATGTTGATCCCATGCCTGAGGGGAAGATAACCTTTCTTGGATTCCGACATGCTAATCCTTTTTAGCACTCGGTCTATATATGTAGACTGCGAAAGACCAAGCAACCGTTTTGATATATCTCTATAGATTCTAATCCCAAGGATATAGGTTGCTTCTCCCAGGTCTTTCATGGAGAAAGGTTTGGACAACTAAATTTTAACAGTCAGTAATACTGATATATCGTTTCCTATAAGTAATATGTCATCGACATATAATACTAGGAATACGACAGCACTCCCACTAACCTTCTTGTACACACAAGGTTCGTCAAGATTTTGTAAGAAATCAAACTCTTTGATTGTCTCATCAAAACGGATGTTCCAGCTCCTGGATGCTTGCTTCAATCCATATATGGATCGTCTAAGCTTGCATACTTTGGTTTTATTAACCGATGTGAAGCCTTCAGGTTGTATCATGTATACATCCTCAAACAGGTTTCCATTAAGGAAAGCTGTTTTCACATCCATTTGCCATATCTCATAATGATAATGAGCTGCTATGGCCAGGAGCATCCGAATGGATTTAAGCATAGCTACTGGCGAATAAGTTTCGTCATAATCAATTCCTTGTTTTTGACGATATCCTTTTGCCACTAATTTGTTGGTGCAGAATGCACCTAAGTCAAACCTGTGTTTTGATAATGGCAACATAGGTCAAAAGTTATGTCTTTCTTGTTTTCTAACAAATTAATCTAGTGTGCAGTTTCAAGCCCTAGCGAAGGACTGCTAGGCACTGGCGAAGGACTGCCAGTTTCAAGCCCTAGTAAAGGACTGCTAGGCACTGGCAAAGGACTGCCAGTTTCAAGCCCTAGCGAAGGACTGCTAGGCAACTGGTGAAGGACTGCCAGTTTACAAGACCTGACAAAGGACCGTCATGCAAAAGTCCAACCAAAGGAACGGTTGGCATCAGGTAAATTCTCCCGAGAGGAGTAGGTGAGGGCGCGTTCCCCGTCGAGGGAACAGTAGGCATCGGTTCGACCTAGGGCTCCATTTTGGAGACCAAAGTCAGAACCAAGACAGCTAAGGCTGTATAAAATCTAATAAATTATTATGTTATTGTGTTTTGGACTAACCCTGGATGCAGGACCGAAGGAACGTGTGTCTGCAGCTCAGAAAGCCTCAAAGGAAAGAGGCAGTTGCTGAGTAGGGCGCCCGGAGCGTCCCGGGCGCCCCCAAGGGCCATACAAAACAAGTAATGAAAATAGTGGTTCGAATACATACTGGGCCGGGCGCCCCCGTGCTCCCGGGCGCCCCCGCTGCTCCCGGGCGCCCCCTGGGCTGCGGGCGCCCCCATGCGCTTACCTCGAACCAGAACCCCTCGAAGCCAACGAGATAAACTTTGACCCGGTCAATGAGGGCGCCCCGAGCGCTTCGGGCGCCCCGGTCAAAGCAGATCCAGAGGATAGACGCTGACCGAGATCTGTACGGATCAAAGGCCGCGTGGGGGTGCCCCCGACGTCCCGGGCGCCCCCTAGCCCTATATAAATGGCCCTCGACCCCAGGCTTCGAACAACAACTCTCTCAACACCTCAAAGCTCTTCTACGCTCGTGCCTTGCTCCAGAAACACCTCACCTCGAGCCGACGACGTCCCGCTGCCCCGAAAAGAATCGATACACTCCGGACGTCGGTAACGAAGAGCTTAATATTTTATTACTATTTTATTGCACTCTCTTTGTAATTGAAATTATTGTAACCTATTTGTGCGAATATAGAATTACCCAAAGTAAATGGTCAACGACCGTGGGCCTTGGAGTAGGAGTCGACACAGGCTCCGAACCAAGTAAAAATCACTGTGTCTTTGTGCTGTGTCTCGTACTTTTATTTCCGCTGTGCACTTACTCTTAGTTTTCCGAAAAAGAACGATTTCCGATATTCCCCCCCCCCTCTATCGATTTTTCACGATCCAACAAGTGGTATCAGAGCGGGGTTTTCAAACTTGGTGCAACCACCAGTTTGAAATTTTTTTTCGGATTTTTTTCTTTTCGAATTTAATTAATTCTTTTTATTACTTAATTATCTTTATCCCGCATTGCTAATCCAAGACCAAGTCTTGGGACACCTTTGTTTGTAAGTTTCCTTTTACAGAACAAATGTCTATGCAAGAGAGATTCAGCACCGCTAGACCTCCACTCTTCAGTGGAGAAGACTTTTCCTATTGGAAAAGTCGCATGGAGGTCCACCTGAAAACTCAGGTGGACATGTGGATCATTATCCAGTCCGGTCTGGAGATCCCCCGAAATGCGGAAGGACTTCCACAAAGCTACTTTGAGTGGGACAACACTCTAAAGCGCAAGATAGAGGCCGACGCAAAAGCAACGCAAACCCTACAATGCGGGCTGACAAAGGAAGAGCTGAACCGAGTGGGCCCTTTCAACAGTCAAAGGAGCTATGGACAAAACTAATTGAGCTGCACGAAGGGACTTCGGACACCAGGATCAGCAAGAGGGATCTACTGCTGAATAAACTCTACACTATCAAGATAGCCGACAACGAAATAGCAGCCTAGCTCCACGCACGAATCCAGGAGGTAATGAACGGTCTTCACACAATAGGTCACAAGGTTGAAAACCGTGACCTAATAAGGTATACTCTAAACGTCTTTCCTAGAAACACCTTGTGGGCATCTATGGTAGATGCATACAAGGTCTCTAGAGATCTTTCTAAAATAAAATTAGATGAGTTGTTTTCCGAACTAGAACTGCACGAACAAACTAACTCAACTATGGTCGAGAAAGGTATTGCTTTCATTGTAGGGTTTTTCGGGCCGCGAAAACCGCTTTTTCGCGTCGCGGAAACCCCGAAAGCCCCAATAGAAAGGATCCGAGCGAAGAAAACCATTTCAAAATGTACGAGTGCTCGTTTACATGCTTCAAAAACCGATCTACAACCTAGATCTATTAGAGAAGAGAAAAACTACCTTCGATGCGTGCCCCGCAATTCCCGCTCGCTCCTCGGTTGGTGTCGGATCTCAAGGATGCAAAGTAGCAACCCTCTAGAAGTATCCACACAAGCAAGAGAGTGGAGAGGAGAGCCCAAAAGTGTGCTAGCACTCCTTGGGGTCTCGGCAAGATGAGAGGAGAGGGAGAGCAAAAACGAAAAACAAAAACCAAGTTAGGAGAGGAATCAATCACACACCCACATATGGACTTAAGTGGCCGACCACTTAATCACCATTAATGGCCATTAAGTGGGCGGCCACCACCATAGGTAACCCCTATTTGAATTCAAAATTCAAATGGGGAGGTTACTTAGCCTTGATGATGATGCCAAGTCATCACTTGGTCAAGTCAAGGTGATGTGGCTTGAGTCAAGTCAAACTTGCCTCTTATGGACTTTCCATATTTAGCCAAAGTCAAACTTTGACTTCATTATTCTCCCATGATTAGATTCATCCAACACTTGGATCAAACTCGAGTCCAACTCAAGTTGTCTAATTTGAGTCAAGTCAAACTTGCCTTTTATGGACTTTCCATATTTAGCCAAAGTCAAACTTTGACTTCATTATTCTCCCATGATTAGATTCATCCAACACATGGATCAAACTCGAGTCCAACTCAAGTTGTCTAATTTGAGTCAAGTCAAACTTGCCTTTTATGGACTTTCCATATTTAGCCAAAAGTCAAACTTTGACTTCATTACTCTCGGTCCATCATATGGACTTATTCTCCATCTATTGCTCTATGTGTGTGACCCTATAGGTTCTTGTAACGTTGGCAATGCTCTTAAACCTATTTAAGGACATAAGCAATGAGAGGTATCTAGCAACACATCATTGCTACCCAAGTTACAAGAATGTCGAGATCCAACATCACCATTGTGACTAATAATTGTGACCATCACAATATGTGACAACGTCCTTCAATCCTCGATATCTAGATTGATCTTTCATGAGGCATAGACCGTGTCATCCTCAAATCAATCTATATGTCTTGATCTCCAAGTAGACTCACTATAATCAAATAAGCTCAATATCTAATATTGCCTTATTTGGGCATGGCCATGCACTTAGTGGTCTTACTCTATCAAGAACGAAGATATCACTCCCGTCATATAGGAGGGATAGATCCCATCTACGTTACTCACATTCCTCCGCATAATTTGTTACA
This sequence comes from Boesenbergia rotunda, assembly GCA_024364735.1. Lineage (NCBI taxonomy): Eukaryota > Viridiplantae > Streptophyta > Magnoliopsida > Zingiberales > Zingiberaceae > Boesenbergia > Boesenbergia rotunda. The sequence continues at coordinate 298,872 of JAGFNQ010003468.1, forward strand.
AACCCAGTAATCACCTTTATAGTCCACCCAGTTACTGGTGACGTTTGACGAAGCCAAAGTACGTAACTCCTTATGTAGGGAACTATGGTAACTTCAGGTCTAGGACTATAGTTATACTAATAGTCACATGAGAAAGTATATGACACTCATATAACGATCCATGATACTTTCTCATGGCGGGCCATTCAGTATACATTCTCTAATGTATACCCATGTGTCAACTTGATATCTCATATCCATGACTTGTAAGATCAAGTCATCATGTTGGCCTACATGCTAGTCTCTATGCATTAACATTGTCCTTGAATGTTAATACTTGACTAGGAATAATTAAGAGTAGTGTTCTCTATATCATCTCACTATCGATTCAACTAATCGATTGATATAGATAAGAACCTTCTACTCAAGGACGTTATTATACTAAGTTATTTGGCACCAAATACACATAAGTACAATAACCATAAGAAATGCCTTTATATATAAGAAATATATATACAAGAATATGATACAACGAGTCCAAAAAGTAATCATCATATGATTGGCTCTAGGGCTCTCACTAACATTCATTGCAGGAAAAACTGGAAGGACAACGAAGAAGAAGCCTGAACCTGAACCCGAGTCTAACTCTGACTCAGATTCAGAAGACGAAGAAGGAGAACAAACTAAGCTGGTCCGGCTCGCTCGAAACTACTACAAGGAGCTGAAGAACCGAACCAACAAAAGGAAAACCGGCCGAAGAAAGGACGAACCAGCTGAACCCGCGAACAAGCCTAATGTGACCTGCTACGAGTGCAAGAAAAAGGGTCACTACAAGTCAGAGTGCCCTAACCTAAAGGAGACAAAAAGGACAAGAAGAAAGAAGGCACTGCAAGCAACCTGGGATGAGTCTTCCTCAGAAGAAGAAGAAGAGGCACCCCAGTCCAATCTCCTAGCTCTGACCGCCTCAGAAAAAGTCGAGTCAGAATCATAACAAGAAGACGGTGAGCTGACCTTCATAGAAGACGGAGAAATAAAGGTAACTGGTTTTAATAAATTGCAATTAAGTGAGTTGATTTCTTTTCTTTCTCGAGACTTGGCTAAAGCCAAACTCCGAGTCAAATCCCTCCGATAGGAAGTAAAACTCCTGAATGAGGGAGCTGACTCTAAACCCTTAACCGAGAAGGTTCAGGAAGGAACTCCTATTCAAGTTGAAAAACATGAAAATGAAAACTCCTCCCTGAAAACTCAGGTTAAGGATCATAGATCAGCATTAGAACGATTTACATCTGGTTCCAAGGGTCTTGACATGATCCTTGGAAAACAGAAATCAGTTCTAAATCGATCCGGATTGGGCTATAGAACCAAATCTCGGCAAAGATCATACCTTACTGAACTGAATCAGTCCAGAGGTAAAATTCAGGCATGGGTACCTAAACTGTAACGACCCGGCCCCTCGGCCCCTTGGGCGGCCCAACTGGCGGCCCACTTGGCGGCCCAACTGGAGGTCCCTTGGGCGGCCCAACTGGCGGCCCACTTGGCGACCCCTTATGTCGTCAACCGACGACCATTGGCCGTGCCGTTACTCACAAGTACTTTCCACCCCTGGCCAGTGGATTTTTTGCCTTCCTCAGGATTCGAACTCTAGACCTCCAGGATAAGTACTAAAGTTTATGAATCCTGATACCAATTGAGCTGTAGACCTCCAGGATAAGTACTTCGTTTGTTGGTTAGCTTTCATCTCTCTCTCTTGATATTCTTGTCGTGCCTTTGGAGAATCTAGTAGTTCTTGTCGGCACGAAACACGTGGCTTTGCGAAGTCATCCCGAAGAAAACTCGGCGTGGACGCGAATAGAGGCGGAGCTTCCAAGGGACGCTACGGTTGGATCTCATCCCTTACATCGAGTTACGTGAGGTATTAAGTAAATTAGTTTATTTTCTACAAAATTTTAATTTATGATCATGTCTACACAATATAAGGTTGCATGCTAGATACGTGGTTAAAATAATTTGTGAAATTATTTATGCTAAACCTTCCGCTGCATGTAATTAAATTTTAAAATTACGAACCCGTATCCATGTCAACATGCACCCGGTCCCAACACGATCACCAGACCGATCCTAGGTTGTGGATCGATCACCGGACCGATCCACCTCTAATTTAGGTGATTTCTGTGTTTCGCAGTGCAAACCTCCTGATCGGTCACCTGAGACGGTCTCCTGATCGGTCACCAGACCGATCAGATCATGACCAGACCGATCAGGCACCGTCCTGATCGATCTTAGTGAAGAACCCGCGAAGCTGGATCGTTCTCCAGAACGATCTGCACAGTGATCCTGATCGGTCACCAGACCGATCAGGAGCAGTTCAGCAAGGGAACTCAACCTCACTGTTCGCTCCCTGATCGGTCACCAGACCGATCAGGAGCAAGTCAGTGGGTGAAACGCATACTCCCTGATCGGTAACCAGACCTATCAGTCATCGCAGGATCGGTCACCAGACCGATCCACGAAGGAGCACACATGCCAACTCCCTGATCAATCACCAGACCGATCCAGGGGCTCCAACCCAGCCCTCCAAGCTAGGGTTTCATCCACCTTAGCCCTCCAAGCTATGGATTTCTCACCTAATCCTCCAAGTTGGGAATTTACACCTAACCCTCCAAGTTAGGACTTTTCACCTAGCCGTCCAAGCTAGGACTTTTCACTCAACTATTCCGGATTAGGACTTTCCAAACCTAGCCCTCCAAGCTAGGACCTGACCCTCCAAGCCAGGACTTTTTGACCTAGTTCTCCAAGATGGGAATTTGCACCTAACCCTCCAAGTTAGGACTTTTCACCTAGCCCTCCAAGCTAGGACTTTTCACCCATCTCTTCTGAATTAGGACTTTTCACACACCTAGCCCTCCAAGATAGGATTTTCAACATCTAACCCTCCAGGTTAGGATTTCCCACCACCTAGCCCTCCAAGCTAGGATTTTCCATACCATGCCTGATCCCCGACCAGGACATAGTCATAATCATCATAATCATAATCAACCTAAACTAAAATCAATGTCAACACCAAAACAACAATCAGGGCCAGACTGCATCAACAGTAAGTGTGGGGTAGTTGATAACTACCATTTTGTTGATGAATTTAGGCTCTCAAATCCATGTTTTGATCCACTTTTATATGTTTAAGTTTGCATTTACATTAGGTTTTATGAATTACCTCTATTTCAGCTTTTGATTCAAATCTTTGTATATTTGAGATATTTTGGGCATTAAATTTGAATCTAATTTTGTAGGCTTCAAATGATCATGGACCTAGATCAGATTCGGTCAAAGTTGAGTCAGAATTGGATCCGGATCAAGATGATCAAGCACCAGATTAATATGAGTCGTCCGATCAAGAAACGGCTAGATCTGAGCTATCCGTCAACTTCTGATCAATCCGAGCTCAAGATAGAGTTAATCAAGACCATGAATCAAGATCTGAATCTGGAGCCAAATCAGA
>JAGFNQ010003469.1:0-178217 GCA_024364735.1 Boesenbergia rotunda
ACTCATTAACAAGTATGCAAATATACATAGCACCCAACTGCACCTCTCTTTACATCGACCTTGGCTGTGGCACAACAAATCGATGCTCCAAGCTTAAGGCTGACCCATTAATCAAGAAATAGTTTTAATATGGTTGGAGCTCATTCAACCGTTTAGTCAGGCTTGGATGTGTCCAACAACCAAAACTAAGGATTGACCTCTGACTCCAACTATATTAATCATAAACTAATTCCATGGTTTGAACATGTTGAGGTTCAAGCCGGGCATGGATGTGTCCATCAACCCAAACGAGAAACAAAACTCCGGTTCTAACCATATTAATGGAAGGTGTTGGCCTTAATATTTTGTAAGGGGTTTTGGGTCTCATCCTTTCTTTTCTAAGCACATTCATGACATATAATTATGTCATGTACTAACGATTTCCTTAATAAAGTATGTATGTGACTTAATTTATCAAGTCTCATTAATTAAATTAGGAACCGGATTTCCTAATTCTAATTTCATACATTATTCAAGAAATTATTTTGGGAAATAATTTCCTAAATTGTCATAATCAATTTCGGAAATAATATGTTTAAGTCTTTGATTTCTCTAAATCAAATCTTATTAAATTAAGAGACAGATTCCCTTAATTCAACCACATATTATTTTCATGAAAATATCTTTTAAGAAAACTCTATAGGAAACCATTTTCCTAATTAATTTTGGAGACAACAATATGTAAGAGCATCACCTCTTAAATCAAATAAGGAAATTATCGCTTGAGAATTACCTCAAAATTTCCAAGATTTGATTATATATTTTATTTATGGATCTATTAATTTCAACAAATTATTTTCTTTGGGTGGCTCCCCGAGGCTCAGATACCCAAAGAAAAAAAGAATTTGTTGTAAATGTAATTTGGTCCGCTCCCCGAGGCGTAACCAAATTAAACACGACAATTTTATTCAAAATAGGTAATTAAATTACAACAACTAACTTTAAATTGGACGGCTCCCCGAGGCTCAATCGAAAATAAAGAATTTTGTTAATAATTTAAAACCAATTCGAATTTAATTGTCAACTAACAATCCATAAATTTGTCTAGACTTTCTTGAAAGAAAGTGCCCAAAATTGCGAGATTTCATAATAGGTTTTCAGAATAATTGTAAGTTTCTGGTACAAAGAAAACTTACATATTTCAAAAATTGGAAAATTTTCAAAATAGGAAATTTCCAAAATTAGAATGTTTCCAAAAATGGGAAGTTTTCACAATTATCATAAAATTTCAGAAACTAGGATATTTCAAAAGTTTGCGAAATTTCATGAGGATTTCCAAACTTTGAAATTCTTAAATCTAAAATTTATCATAATTGGAAAGTTTCCATAATTGAAAAATTTTCCAAAATTGAGATCATGACAAAGTTTTTCACAAAACAATTATATGATTATGTCGAACACTAACCGGCTCTGATACCACTGTTGGGACCAGGTGCATGTTGACATGGATACGAGTTCGTAATTTTAAAATTTAATTATGTGCAGTGGAAGATTTAGCATAAATAATATCTCAAATTATTTTAACCCCATATCTAGCATGCAACCTTATATTGTGTAGACATGATCATAAATTAAAATTTTGCAGAAAGTAAACTAATTTACTTGATACCTCGCATAACTTGAAGTAAGGGACGAGATCCAACCGTAGCGTCCCTTGGAAGCTCCGCCTCTATTCGCGTCCACGCCGAGTTCTCTTCGGGATGACTTCGCAAAGCCACGAGTTTCGTGGCGACAAGAACTACTAGATTCTCCAAAGGCACGACAAGAATATCAAGAGAGAGAGATGAAAGCTAACCACCAAACGAAGAATGGAATCCGTATTCCGGGAGGAAGGAAGGAGTCGCGATCCGCTTCTTCTTCTTCTTCGGCTTCTTCTTGGTGGAGGTGGCTCACGGCAACAAGATGCCCTTCTAGGGCCGGCGCCCACTTGAGGAGGGAGAGGGAGAGAAGGAGAGGAAAAGAGGCTAGGCAAGAATCCTTGATCACTTGAATTGATTTCCAAGCATTGCCTTTGCACCTTTATATAGTAGCCTCTTTATCGCCAAGTCTCCTTTTAACGGAATAAATTTTTCATAAGAAATTTATCTTATAAAATTTTCTATGAATTATTCCGTTATGCCAAGTTTTTATTATAACTTAATTAATAAAAAACAACCCTGTCTCCCCTTTTATTATGGAATAAAATTTTACAAGAAATTTATTATATAAATTTTTCTTATCATGGAAAAATCAATTCATAATTGATTTTATAAAATAAAATAAACCAATCCATGGTTCATTTTAATTTCCATAAAAAGAATAAATTTCTATAAATTTCTTTATATAAATTTCTTTATATAAATTTCTATATCCATAATTTTATAAAACAAATCACGCTTGATTTATTTTATAATTTAAACCAAACAATTTGGTTTCCCTTTTTATTGAGGCCGGCCAAACCAAAGAGGGTGGGGACCCTCTTTGGCCGGCCAAATCCTAGCCGTCTCCTTACGTATTAAACTCATTTAATTCGTCCAATAAGCCTTCAAAAGACTTAGCCATTTTAAGCTTCCGATGCGTCTCTGATAAATTCAGATTCGACTTCTCTTTGATCGGAAAATCCAATTTTCAACTCGTTTTAAATCCCTCGGATTACTCGTAGTGCGTGTGACTAAATTGGCTTTCGATTTATGTTGGCCGTCTATAATCAACCAATTATAGAACGATCATGAGTGACACCTAGTAGTACATCATGACCCCCAATTAATCGAAAGATCAACGGTTGACCTCAGAAATAATTCTGAAACCCTTCAGCAGCTCTAATGAATCGTGCCTCATTCCCTTCACCATCTTATACCCACTTGGTTCAGGACACGATCTATGTGTGTCAGTCCCCACTAGGCTGACTACGTCACACCTAGCCCAAGTAATGTCTTTCTCGTTCAACGGATTCTAATTACTCTCACATTTCTGAGATATTCATACTCAGATCATGTGATGCTCTGGCCAGAGGCTTTGAGTAATAATGCAACGATAGGCCTTGGGTATACATCACCTCGCAAGGAGTGGTGAATCCTTTGTAGGCTGTTCAAACATCTTCGGACACTTTGGCTTATACCCAATCATCCTGGGTCCACACCTACTTGCAGATGCTTGCTTAAGATGTCAAAGTATAAGTCTTCATGACCAAGATGACTTGAACACCTCAAGTCAATGGAACATCGCATTTAAGCTGCAGTAAGAACTTCATTAACATATCTATATATAGATTACCATATGAAGTTTTACAGCTAGTCACTCTAATGAACTAGTTCCCTTAACTAGCATTCATGTTTATCTCCGGACATCCCAATGTCACCAGCCAGTGAGAATCAACTGATTAGAGAATAACCCATACTAGTCTCAACAGAATTGATAGTGTCTTTATTTATCAATTCATCGACTAGGGACAATTTCAATACTTCACAATTGCACATGTAGAGATAATCACTATTTGTGAATTCATCACAAATTCTCTCATGTTGTGAATTGTATTGTGGACATTCAGTAAATGAGTTTAAGATCCCAATCAAATACACAGACATGCATACTCAAATAGTGAATATTCATTTATTAAAATAAATGTTTACAATCATAAGGCGATTGCCTTAGGGCACTTCTCTCATTTACTAACATTCAGCAGGGTACCAGTCTACTGCCCTGGGGGCAGTCGACCGGTAGGTGGCTGATGATCTTGCAAATTCGAACGTTGGGGGTGTCAATGGTCGAATTTGGCTGGCACCAGTCGACTGCCCTGGGAGCAGTCGACTGGTAGCGAGAAATCAGCCCCGAGTCCTATTTAAAGAGGACTTCATGGTGGCTGAGTTTCTTGACGAAACTTGCTTGGATATGACAAGTTAGTAGTCTTTTATACTCAGGAAGTGTCTTTGGTGATGTGGCTGTTAGTAATATGAGAGAAGTGTCCTAAGGCAATCGCCTTATGATTGTAAAACATTTATTTTTATAAATGATAATTCACTATTTGAGTATACATGCTTGTGTATTTCATTGAGATCTTAAACTCATCTACTGAATGTCCACAATACAACTCACAGCATAAGAGAATTTGTGATGGGATCACAACTAGTGATTATCTCTAAATGTGCAAATGTGAAGTATTGAAAATATCCCTAGTCGATAAATTGATAAATACGGACACTATCAATTCTGTTGAGACTAGCATGGGTTATTCTCTAATCAGCTGATTCTCACTAGCTGGTGACATTGGGATGTCCGGAGATAAACATGGATGCTAGTTAAGGGAACTAGTTCATTGGAGTGACTAGCTGTAAGACTTCATATGGAATCTATCTATAGAAATGTCAATGAAGTTCTTACTGCGGCTTAAGTGCGATGTTCCTTTGACTTGCGGTGTTCAAGTCATCTTGGTCATGGAGACTTATACTTTAACATCTTAAGCAAGCATCTCCAAGGAGGTGTGGACCCAGGATGATTGGGTATAAGCCAAAGTGCCCGAAGATGTTTGAACAGCCTATAAAGGATTCACCACTCCTTGCGAGGAGATGTATACCCAGGCCTATCGTCGGATTGTTACTCAAAACCTCTGGCCAGAGTATATCATGTTAAGAGTGAAAGCCTCTTAAATACATGAGAGTAATTAGAAATCCAAAGGACGAGAAAGAAACTACTTGGGCTAGGTGTGACATAGTCAGTCTAGTGGGGACTAACACAAACAGACCATGTCCTGAACCAAGTGGGTATAAGGTGGTGAAGGGAATGAGGCACGATTCATTAGAGCTGCTGAAGGATTTCAGAATATTTTCTTCTGAGGTCAAACCGTTGATCTTTCGATTAATTGGGGATCATGATGTACTACTAGATGCCACTCATGATCGTTCTATAATTGGTTAATTATAGACGGCCAACATAAATCGAAAGCCTATTTAGTCACACGCACTACGAGTAATCCGAGGGATTTAAAACGAGTTGAAAATTAGATTTTTCGATCAAGAGAAATAAGTCGAATCTGAGTTAATCAGAGGCGCAATAGAAGCTAAAAATGGCTAAGTCTTTTGAAGGCTTTTTGGGCGAATTAAATGAGTTTAATTCGCGTTGGTTCGGCTCGGTTTGGGCCGGCCAAAGAGGGTGCCAACCCTCCTTGGTTGGCCGGCCACCTAAAGGGAGAAAAACCAATTAATTTTGGTTTAATTAATAAAAATAAATCTAGCGCGATTTATTTTATAAATTATGGATAAATAAATTTGTATAAAGAAATTTATATAAATAAATTTATAGAAATTTATTCTTTTTATGGAAGTTAAAATAATCCATGAATTGGTTTATTTTAATTTTATAAAATCAATTATGAATTGATTTTTCATAATAAGAAAGTTTATAAATTTCTTATAAAATTTATTCCCTAATAAAAGGAGAGATTAATTAGTTTTATTATAAAGTTAGTTATAATAAAATTCATAAGAGAATTTATAGGATAAATTTCTTATGATAACTAATTAGTTTTATTATAAAGTTAGTTATAATAAAACTTGGTTTAAACAGAATAATTCATAAGAGAATTTATAGGATAATTTCTTATGATAACTAATTAGTTTTATTATAAAGTTAGTTATAATAAAACTTGGTTTAAACGGAATAATTCATAAGAGAATTTATAGGATAAATTTCTTATGATAACTAATTCCGTTAATTCCGTTAAGAGGGAGACTTGGCAAGGGAGATGCTACTATATAAAGGAACCAAAGGCAAGTCCTTAGTTCTAATCAAGTGATCAAGAGATTAGAAGCATCCTCTCCCTCTCTCTCTTATCTTCTCCTTCCCTACTCTTCCCCTTAGGGCCGGCGCCCACCCTAGCCTTTCTAGGGCCGACGCCCAACCTACACCCAAGCAAGGGTTGGCGTGAGCAAGGGTTGCCGTGAGCCATCTACTTCAAGGAGAAGCCAACCAAGAAGAAGAAGAAGCGGATCACATACCCTTCCCTCTCGGAATTCGATTCCGTTTCTTGGTGGTTAGTTTTCATACATTTCTCTTGTTCTTCTTTGTTGTGCCTATAGAGAATCTAGTAGTTCTCGTCGGCACAAAACTCGTGACTTTGCGAAGTCATCCTGAAGAGAACTCGGCGTGGACGCGAATAGAGGCGAAGCTTCCAAGGGACGCTACGGTTGGATCTCATCCCTTACTTCGGGTTACGCGAGGTACTTGGTAAATTAGTTTACTTTTCGCAAAGTTTTATTTTATGATTATGTCAACACACTATAAGATTGCATGCTAGATACGAAGTTAAACTAATTTAGGAAATTATTTTATGCAAATTCTTCCGCTGCACGTAAAAATTTAAAATTTTACGAACTCGTATCCTTGTCGACATGCACCCGGTCCCAACAGTGGCGAGGTTTCTCCACCCACAAAGGAGTGACGAGTTCTAGCCGGAGGTTATCCGAGGTTTGATCCACCGACGGATTATTGGATTAGTCACCCGACCGGGGTGGATACCAACTAAAATCGCCGTGTTAGTATTGGTTAGTGATTTTATTATTGTTGTACTATTATTTCCGCTGTGCAAACTAACCGTGTAGGAACAAGAATTCGGCGAAACGCAATTCACCCCCCCTCTAGCGTACGGAATCGATCCTAACAATGTCCTCCTCTAAGTGTTTCAATGTTTGACAATATACTTAAGTCAGTGATACATTTAACAAGGGAAGGGTGAGTCAAGAAAAGAGTACCAATGTGAACCAAAGTTATAGTTAACCTAGGCACTAAGTCCTGGTTCGTGGAATTAGGCACTAAGTCTTGGCCGAGAGCTGGGCACCTAAGACCTGACCGAGGGTTAGGCACTAAGACCTGGTGAGTGAAGCTGGGCACTAAGTCCTAGTTCGAGGAATTAGGCACTATGTCCTGGCCAAGGGTTGGACACTGAAGACCTTGTTCGAGGAATTAGGCACTAAGTCCTAGCCGAGTGTTGGGCACCGAAGTCCTGGACCTAGGGTTTGGGCACGAAGTCTTGGTCCGAGGGATTTAGCAACTTAGCTGAGTGATGACTAAGGACAGAAGTAGAGACGGGTCGAGGTTCGGACGTCTCGAGATCCGAGAGTCTCGAAGGCTAAGCAAAAGTCCAACCGGATGGGTCGGGTGGCAACCATCTCCTGAAAGGAGTAGGTGAAAGGCGTGTTCCCGGGGGTGGGAACTTAGGCGTCGGTTCGACCTAGGGTTTCGCGGAAATCCGAAGTCAAAATCCAGTCCTTAAGGTTAAGATTATCTGCATGTTTGTCTTGTCTTTGATTGTATTGCAGGTACCCAAAAGTTGGAAACAAGGCAGGCAAACGAACACAAGCGACCTGGAAGAAGACCTCTACGGCGCCTGTATTGAAACAGGCGCCCCAGAGCAACAGGGTGCCCTGGACTGGCAGCTAGCTCCCAGGCGCCTGAGAGCTCCCAGGTGCCCTGTATGGGTGAGGCGCTTGGGAAGAGGGATCTTATCCCTGCTGCGAGTTCGGCGCGAGGATTGAGTTTGACAAAGCTCTATGAGGCACCTTATTGAACACAGGCACCCAGTAACCAGCCTATAAAAGGGGCTTCGACCCCTCAACTCAGGACACAACTTCTACAATTATTCTGAGCATTCCGAATGGAAGAAAAGTGCTAACGACGAAGCTCTGCGATCAAGGAAGCTCCGGGAGGAAGTATGCAGCACTTCGGAGTTCTAGATCGGCCGAGTCTTCGACCTTTTTCATTTGGTTTGAATTTACATTCCACACTTAAATTCTGTTATATTTGTGATTGTAAATTGTGCACTGTAAGACGGGTTTCTCCGCCTCCGGAAAGTCCAAAAAGGAGACCATTATTGGATGGGCGTTCCCGTGTTGAGGCCTTGGATGTACTGACCTTGGGGGGTTGGGAACCAAGTAAAAATCCCGTGTGCATTTTGTGTCATCTTTTATTATTCCGTTTTGTTTTCCGCTGTGCTACTAACTCAAAGTCTAGAACGAAGATCCGAAAGAAGAGTTTTCCACGAGTTTTAAGGAAAAGATTTTTACGGTCGATATTCATCCCCCCCTCTATCGATGGCACCGGTCCCCAGAGAAATTCAAGTTGTTAAGTGTTCACCATACTTATTAATACACTTATTTAGTGACCAAATTAGTTAACCTAATAAGTGGTACCAAAAATGCATAGTGCACCTCATAATCAGACTTCATTCTGTTGGATCGAGAAAACCGATAGAGGGGGGTGAATATCGGAAATCGTTCTTTTTCGGAAAACTAAGAGTAAGTGCACAGCGGAAATAAAAATAAGAGACACAGCACAAAGACACAGTGGTTTTTACTTGGTTCGGAGCCTGTGTCGACTCCTACTCCAAGGCCCACGGTCGTTAACCGTTTACTTTGGGCAATTTTATATTCGCGCAAATAGGTTACACAATTTAATTACAAAATGAGTGCAATAAAATATAATAAATTAAGTACGCTCTTCTTTACCGACGTCCGGAGTAGGTCGACTCTTTCGGGGCAGCGGGACGTCGTCGGCTCGAGGTGAAGCGTTTCTGGAGCAAGGCACGAGCGTAGAAGAGCTTTGAGGCGTTGGGAGAATTGTTACTGGAAGCCTGGGGTCGAGGGCCATTTATATAGGGCTAGGGGGTGCCCGGGACGTCGGGGGCGCCCCCCACATGGCCTTTGATCCGCACAGATCTCAGTCAGCATCTATCCTCTGGATCCGCTTTGACCGGGGCGCCCGAAGCGCTCGGGGCGCCCGCATTGACCGGGTCAAAGTTCTATCTTCTTGGCTTCGATGGCTTCTTAGTTCGAAGTAAGCGCATGGGGGCGCCCGCAGCGCAGTGGGCGCCCGGGAGCAACGGGGGCGCCCGGGAGCACGGGGGCGCCCCACCCAGCAGCTTTTCGAACCCTTCTTCTTTTGATGTGTTTTGTATGTACCTTGGGGGCGCCCGGGACACACCGGGCGCCCTACTCAGCCTTTGCCTCTCTCCTTTGAGGCTTTCTGAGCTACAGACACACGTTCCTTCGGTCCTGCATCCAGGGTTAGTCCAAAACACAATGCAATAAAATATTTATTTGTTCATACAGCCTTAGCTGTCTTGGTTCTGACTTTGGTCTCCAAAATGGAGTCCTAGGTCGAACCGACGCCTACTGTTCCCTCGACGGGGAACGCGTCCTCACCTACTCCTCTCGGGCGAATTTACCTGATGCCAACCATTCCTTTGGTTGGACTTTTGCCTGACGGTCCTTTGTCAGGTCTTGTAAACTGGCAGTCCTTCGCCAGTTGCCTAGCAGTCCTTCGCTAGGGCTTCGTTGCTGGCAGTCCTTCGCCAGTGCCTAGCAGTCCTTCGCTAGGGCTTGATGCTGGCAGTCCTTCGCCAGTTGCCTAGCAATCCTTCGCTAGGGCTTTCTTTCCTGGCATTCCTTTGCCAGTGCCTAGCAGTCCTTCGCTAGGGCTTTTCCTGCACACTTGAGTAACATTGTTAGATCACAAACAAACTTAACTTTGAATCCTTTGCCAATATCAAAATAAGGTTCGATATGGTGCTTCCTGCACCAACACATTCTACTTAGCTCTTCAGTTTAACTTGAAGGAGAGACATCTGATGATAGCCGGATTTACCCTGAACAATATAAAGGGATAGCAACCATCCCCCGAGTAATATTGTTGAGTAGCAAGATTCCCCTAGATAATATAGCTTAGAATAGAATAGATACCACTAGAGATAATTACAAAGTTTATAAAGCAAAGTGATAGAGGCTCTCCCCAGGGCATCAATATTGAAGCTTCGTTGGGTGGTGATGCTAAGATTCACTAGACGATATTACTAACTTCTTCTGAGCGATATAAGTATGATCCTCCAAGCAACATGCACTTGGTCTTCCGAGCGATATAAGTATGATCCTCTAAGCAATATGCACTTAGTCTTTAGAACAATATGAATGTGATCCACCAAGCAACGCAAGTATGATCCATTGAGCAATCTTCACATCATCTTCCAAGTAACATGTGTATGACTTTCTGGCTAATATAAATATGGTCTTTCGTGCATTGGAAATGTGATATGCTGAGTTATATAAACATGGTTGTCCAAGTCATAGTCGTCTAGGCAATATCACGAGGCTTTCCTAAGCAATCTAGAGAGTCCCTCCAAGTGATCTAAGTCATCTCCTTCGAGGCATATGAAAAGGAACCCACTCCAAGAAAGTTTCCTGCTAAGTGTAATGAAGGATGGAGGCTTCTGGCTATTGATACGTGAAAATCATTGATTGGTTATCACAACATGAATGTTTGAAGTAGTTCCCCCGATTCTCTCCTCATCTAACGTGGTGATCTGCGAGTGGAGGGAGAATAACAAATTTCTCACCTTCGCTCATATAGGCGGGAACTAGTCAAAAAGCGCACAAGGGGGGGATGACATAGAGATTCCATCTAACATGATATATAAGCATCCTCAGCGATAGCTTCAAGGTAAGTGGGTTTTCTTCTTCTCGCAAGTAGAGGCGACTCTTCTTCACTCCAACTCCTTTCTTCATTTAGCTTTCATTTTCTACTCTTCTTTCATGGTCCATGACTAACTTGAGCATCTGAGGGGACATGCTAATAAGCCAGCCCAAGCGCTGATCAATGTTGAGATCTCAGGCGACCAAATCTCATAAGTGAAGTCGATCCAACTGTTTGGAGAGGAGGAGCCCAAGCAAACGGGAAAAGAGGCCATCATTTATCCTTGCACTAATTCAACTTCTCATTCTTATTAGTTATAGAACAAAAATGCATCCTCTATTGATGAAAATTCCATTCTAATTTTTTGATTTTGATCATGTGTAACTTGGAGAATATATAGTTGCCCCTCATTGCCATTTTATTCGATTATTGAGGAATGTCATATTCTTCAATTATCTGAAGTTCTCAATTAGATCTTCTTGTAGTACAAAGATTCAAGCTTGTTAAGAAGAGTAGAGGTTCTACTCTCAATTGCCAATCTACTTTAAGCATTAAATAGCAATGGGTAACTCAAATAATAATATATCTCATATATTGTGAAAATTAATAGAAATTAAAGATATTACATAAGGATTGCAATTTAAAATCTAAAATCTGATCCAATAATTTTTCCCAAAGTAATTTTCTTGAGCAGCATTGCAAATGGACATACTAACTAATGCACGTAAATCATATATATTTTTAGACACGTTTTGACGAACATTCACATGCATTTCTTATTATTGATTGATGGTCTCACATCATTTTCTATCATTTATCAACATGATTACTCTATTTTGTGCAGAAATATGCTCTTTCCATATTATTCATGATAGGTCACGATTTGGAGATAAATTGGAGCGAAAGTGCACTTGGAAGGCAAGTTCTACAAAGCTCACATGGTCATGTCATGTCCCAAAGGCACGGTCGTGTCTCTCTAAGCCTCACCAAGACAATTCCAGAGATTCACATGGCTAGGTCGTACCTTTTAGGCACAGTCGTGTTCCCTTTTGAAACACATGTGAGATATACAAAGGCAGGTCGTGCCTCATTGGCCGAAGCTCCCATGGGCAGGTCGTACCTCACCTCAATGAACAAATCACGGGTTGGTCGTGCCTTTAAGGCACTGCCATGTCACATTTCTAGAAAAGACACATGGCATGGTCGTGCCTTCCAGGTATGGCCATGTGGTGCTATGTGGCATGGTCGTGTCCCTAGCTTATACAAGGGGAGTTCTTCCCCGATTGGTGAAGAGGAGGGTTCTTCTCTTGAGGGAGACCCAAGAGCTTTAGATCTGACACCATCCTGGCCAAGGGGTGACAATCCGAAGTCAGAATCTTCATCTGGTTTATCTTCTAAGTAAGGATTGGTTCATTGAAGACACGAATTCTACACATGGCTAAGTTTTCGTCTCTTTTTCTTAGATTGAGTAGGAACTTATCTATTTGTATGTCTTTGATATCTATTCCATTGTTTATAGAGTAGATCTTTGTACTCTCGGTTGTAGGGAGTAATTATAGCATCTTTGTTGATGTAAACACTATAGATTTGGATATTTCTTGTTTTATGACATGCTTATGCCTTATTTATGTTCTATTGAATGTGTGTGGGAGAATCTATTGTTATATGTATTGTTTAATCAAACCATTATAGGCATCAGTCGACATGTAGGGGAAACGCCTGAGATCAAATGACCGGGGAGCCCTCATGTGATAGGCGGTATCCCTTTAACAGGACATCTGGGGCACTATCTCGAAATGGAGGATAATTCTCTACAAGAGATTCTCTAATCATGTTTCATGAATTTCTTTCAATCCCATGTTAGGAAGTGACCTATGTAATGTAGAGATGTATGACTAAGGGGCACTCATGTTACAAGGGGTATCCCTTTAACATGACTCTCCATGTTATCTCTTCTACTTAATAGCACTGGATAATAATGAGAGAAACACTCTTGCACTTTTGCATTGGTATTTAGTTAGGATCCCTACAAAGCACAAACATCGAGGGTAAGAGATAGATAATTCATAGCACATCAACAAGCATTACAATGAAATCGAAAGCCTAGAATAGCCTTCCCACACCTACTTTCACCCCTACAACTCTTGGTCCTCTCCTCCACCTCTCTCTCTTTCGTTCTTATTCATTAGAGTTAGAGTCCACACCTACCTTTGATATCCTAGATAAGTTCCATCGCAACCTTAATTAGTGCTTAAACCACAGTCCCTATGAATTCGATAACTTTTTATTATTGATGACGTAACCGTACACTTGTGGTAACATAATAAATTTTTGGCGTCGTTGCCGGGATTATAGCGCTTAACATTAGTTAAGTAGTGATGTAGTTACTCTAGGTATTTATCTTTCTTTTTATAATATATTTTCATATTTTCTTTTTGTACATATCTTGAAATTTCTTACCTAATTTTTTTGCACATTAAATTTTCACATTTGTTCTCTTCATTCTTGATATTCTTGCATTATTCTTATAAGAACTTAAACTCAATTTAGTCTTCTTCTTATATGCGCAAAGCTAACACTATAGGGGATTTATTGTCAATAGACCCTATAATAGATAGAACTTTTAGGAGAAGAAGAAATATGCAAAGGCAACAAAAAGAAGAACAAGCATAATTTAAGAGGCAAACAAACTTCTCAAAGATTACACAACACCATTTGCACGTGATCTACAGTCTAGCATCACTAGACCATCTATCGAGGCCACTAATTTTGAGATTAAGTCTGCTGTAATCACTATGGTCCAACAATATCAATTCGATGGTGGACCTATTGAGGACCCAAACCAACACTTGGAGGTTTTCTACGAAGTTTGTGGAACTATAAAGATGAATGGAGTTCTAGGAGAGGCTATAAAACTTCTTCTATTTGGATTCTCTTTGAGGGACAAAACAAAATACTGGCTCACTTCTTTACCACCAAACAACATTACAACCTAGCAGCAATATGAGTAGCTATTACTGGAAAAATTCTACCCGTTAAGCAAAACAGCACACATGAGGAATCTTATTTCAAGCTTCCGACAGCATGATGGTGAATCACTTTTTGAAGCTTGGGATAGGTATAAAGGGATGTTAAGATTAGGCCCACATCATGGACTAAAGAAATAGTTAGTGATACACGCATTTTATAATGACATCAATTAACAAACTAAAGTGTCTCTAAACACTACATCAAGCAGAGCATTGATTGTTAGATCTTGTACGGTTGCTAGAGGGGGGGTGAATAGCAAATCATCGGATCATCTTGTACCTACGTTGTTAGTTGCGCAGCGGAAACAATAATAATGAAAACAAACAACGCTAACAAGAATGATTGACAAATCCAAGAATCCGTCGGTGGATCACTCCCCGGATAACTTCCAGCTAGCCCTTGCCGCTCCTTGTGGGTGGAGAAACCTCACCACAGCACTTCGACAATCCCTGAGCACCAAGACTATTATCTTGCCTTTAACCAAGACAAGATTCATCAAAACTTTCAGCCAAGACGAAGTCCTCTTAAATAGAACTAAGTCTGAAACCCTCGCCACTAGTAGACTACCCATTTACCAGTCGAGTGGTCTAGCCTTAATTGCTAGCCAACGGCTAACCCAACGGCTAGTTTTTGGGGTTACCAGTCGACTGCCAATTATATTTACTAGTCGACTAGTCCAGGCCTGAAAGCATTCTGTGAGTTTTATCAGTCGACTGTCGACTGCCCCACTCACACACCTAGGGGTTCACTTCCCGAGTACACTTCTCTCAACACTCGTACCCTCACAACTCGACTGACTCCTCATCAGTAGCCTCAACTATTGCCTTCGCACCCTCTTCATCTTCGACTCCCGTCCCTCGGATGCACGCAAGCCTCCCGCTTGCCTCCATGCCATCCTTCACGCATGCCTAGAAGTTCGCCCCCCTCAGCTCATAGTCCCTGCTCTCCAAGGTCCCTCGGGTGCACACAAGCCTCCAGCTTATCTCTATGCCACCCTTCACCGTACCGAGGCCGTCCAACTAAGTTCATATGTGTAACCTGCGCACCCTGCACACTCAACATACACATATTAAATACACAAGGGTAAACCTAACTTAAACCCTTTGCCCAAACATCACAACACTTGGTCACTCCGGACCACAGAGTGCCTCAACAATCTCCCCCTTTTTGATGTTTGACAATACGTTTAAGTTAGGGAAAGAAAAATAGTAGTCAATAGTAAAAATCATGTTAAAACAAACAACTGGACTTACGTTGCCAAGACTCCATCTTGGACTTACACCGCCAATGCATATGCAATGCATACATGGATCTTATCCCAATGCATCTCACACCTAACTCTCCAAGTTAGGAATTTTCCGAAACGGACTTTTTAAAACTTCTCCAAAGCTCCCCCTACATTGGACTTACAAATGCTTTTTAAGAACCACTCCAAGGTTTCCCTTACGCCAAGAATGGAGTAACTAGGCTCCCCCTTAATCTCAGCTCCCCCTAAACCTAGGGTTTCCCGCAAAGGTGTGTTTGGTTTTCCCAACATAAACCTAACACTTCTCCCCCTTTGCCTAACATAAAACAGAACCTAACAATATCTCAATTATTGGTTCTTTTAATTCTCAATGATCATAAACACAGTGTACTATCCCCTCATACACTTATTTTTCATCACTTAGACACCAAACCAGCTGCTGATACACAAATCAGCCCTGGCCAGTCGGCTGCCCCCCAGGGCAGTCGACTAATACTATGAATATCAATTTTCCAGGCCACATTCAGAAATGCGCCAAAAATTTCATAAATCTCCAAAAATTTCCAAATTTTGTGGAGAACTTTGTGGTACCCTTACCTACTTGAGAAAAATACATTCCACAATGTATCTATCACCATTCCCAAGTTTGACATAAAATTCAAAAATTTCCTATGAAAATTAAGGCAATTAGGAGGCAACCTCCCCCTTTACCTATGTCATCTCCCAATTTTCAATCTACCAAGGTCAAGTTCTACCCAACTTGACACCATAACACCAATGTTAAGTTATACCCCAACTTAACAACCAACATTGTCTTTTGTTAAGTTAAACCTAACTCAACAGCTCAAGTTTTCTATCCTAGAACCTTCTAGAAAAACTTAGAAAACCTGGAAAAAACCTAAAAGAAATTTGCAAGCACATTTGCTAGGATATACCCTATCATAGAAAAATATGATTCCATGAAAAATACAAATGTGCTTGACTTTTGGTACAACTTATAATTATATCAAAAGATTGGCATTTTGTATCAACTTCCAAGTCTACCTCTAATTCCATGTGTTTGTCAAGACTAACCATTATAATTTACACAAGGAATTGTCCTCAATTCTTTCCTTTCCCATAGGTATTCTTAATATGATCAAATCCTCTTCTTCATATCACTTAACCCTAGATAAATATCCATTCATCAATCTTTCTTGAATTCCATGATATTCATATGGTCATATTTCATATGATGACCAATAAACTGTTGGGACCGGGTGCATGTTGACAAGGATACGGGTTCGTAATTTTAAAAATAATTACGTGCAGCGGAAGAATTAGCATAAATAATTTCTCAAATTATTTTTAACCACGTATCTAGGATGCAACCTTATGATGTGTGGACATGATCATAAATTAAAATTTTACAGAAAGTAAACTAATTTACTCAATACCTCGCGTAACTCGAAGTGAGGGACGAGATCCAACCGTAGCGTCCCTTGGAAGCTCCGCCTCTATTTGCGTCCACCGCCGAGTTCTCTTCGGGATGACATCGCAAAGCCACGAGTTTTGTGCCGACGAGAACTACTAGATTCTCCAAAGGCACAACTAGAATATCAAGAGAGAGAGATGAAAATTAACCACCAAGTAACGGAATCAAGATTTCGGGGAAGGGAAGGAGGGAGTCGCGACCCGCTTCTTCTTCTTCTTTGGCACCTTCTTGGTGGAGGAGGCTCACGGCAACCCTAGGCATTGCGCTGGCCCTAGGGGAGGAGAGAGGGCGCCGGCCCTAGAGAGAGAAAGGGGCGCCGGCCCTAGACAGAGAAAGGGGTGCCGGCCCTAGAGAGAGAGAGGGAGAGAATAAGAGAGAGAGAGAGAGCTTGCTACTTTATCTCTTATTTAGAATTCAAGCCTTGCCTTGGTTCCTTTATATAGTAGCCTCTCCATTGCCAAGTCTCCCCTTTAACGGAATAAATTTTCGTAAGAAATTTATGTTATAAATTTTTTTATGAATTATTCCGTTATGCCAAGTTTTATTATAACTAACTTTATAATAAAACAAACACATCTCCCCTTTTATTATGGAATAAATTTTCACAAAAATTTATTATATAAATTTTCCTTATCATGGAAAAATCAATTCATAATTTATTTTATAAAATAAAATAAACCAATTCATGGTTCATTTTAAATTCCATAAAAAGAATAAATTTATTATATAAATTTTTCTCATCATGGAAAAATCAATTCATAATTGATTTTATAAAATAAAATAAACCAATCCATGGTTCATTTTAATTTCTAAAAAAAGAATAAATTTATTATATAAATTTTTCTTATCATTGAAAAATCAATTCATAATTGATTTTATAAAATAAAATAAACCAATCCATGGTTCATTTTAATTTCCATAAAAAGAATAAATTTATTATATAAATTTTTCTTATCATGGAAAAATCAATTCATAATTGATTTTATAAAATAAAATAAACCAATCCAAGGTTTATTTTAATTTTCATGAAAATAAATCTCTTTATATAAATTTCTTTATATAAATTTATTTATCCATAATTTTATAAAATAAATCGCGCTTGATTTATTTTATAATTTAAACCAAATAAATTGGTTTCCCTCCTTTCTTGTGGCCGGCCAAACCAAAGAGGATGGCCACCCTCTTTGGCCGGCCACACCAAGCCAAACCCTTACGAATTAAACTCATTTAATTCGTCCAATAAGCCTTCAAAAGACTTAGCCATTTTAAGCTTCCGATGCGCCTCTGATAAATTCAGATTCGACTTATTTCTCTTGATTGGAAAATCCAATTTTCAACTCGTTTTAAATCCCTCGGATTACTCGTAGTGCGTGTGACTAAATAGGCTTTCGATTTATGTTGGCCGTATATAATCAACCAATTATAGAACGATCATGAGTGGCACCTAGTAGTACATCATGACCCCTAATTAATCGAAAGATCAACGGTTGACCTCAGAAATAATTCTGAAACCCTTCAGCAGCTATAATGAATCGTGCCTCATTCCCTTCACCATCTTATACCCACTTGGTTCAGGACACGGTCTATGTGTGTCAGTCCCCACTAGGCTGACTCCGTCACACCTAGCCCAAGTAATGTCTTTCTCGTCCAATGGATTCTAATTACTCTCATGTATTTCAGAGACTCATACTCTGAACATGTCATGCTCTGGTCAGAGGCTTTGAGTAACAATCCGACGATAGGCCTTGGGTATACATCCCCTCGCAAGGAGTGGTGAATCCTTTGTAGGCTGTTCAAACATCTTCAGGCACTTCGGCTTATACCCAACCATCCTGGGTCCACACCTCCTTGGAGATGCTTGCTTAAGATGTTAAAGTATAAGTCTCCATGACCAAGATGACTTGAACACCGCAAGTCAAAGGAACATCGCACTTAAGCTGCAATAAGAACTTCACTGACCTGTCTATATGTAGACTACCATGTGAAGTTTTACAGCCAGTCACTCCAATGAACTAGTCCCCTTAACTAGCATTCATGTTTATCTCCGGACATCCCAATGTCACCAGCCAGTGAGAATCAGCTGATTAGAGAATAACTCATGCTAGTCTCAACAGAATTGATAGTGTCCTTATTTATCAATTCATCGACTAGGGACAATTTCAATACTTCACAATTGCACATGTAGAGATAATCACTAGTTGTGAATTCATCACAAATTCTCTCATGCTGTGAATTGTATTGTGGACATTCAGTAAATGAGTTTAAGATCCCAATCAAATACATACACATGTATACTCAAATAGTGAATATTCATTTATTAAAATAAATATTTACAATCATAAGGCGATTGCCTTAGGACACTTCTCTTATATTACTAACATAAACCATGAGACAAATCTTATCAAAGAGTATAAATAAGATTAATTTAAGACCACTCCTATTATCCAATATGCTATTCTCCATAACCATAATGGATCAGTCGACTGCCTGATAACTAGAATATTGACGGATAAATTTTGGCAATAGTAAGAAATTGAGGCTTTGGGGTATTGTTTATGAAATGATGCATAATTATGAATAGGATGTATTTCATTGGTTATTAATTTTCCTGCATTTTCACATCATATTTCATTCTATTGAACTTTTGGGACAGCTTGGTATCATCGATCAAAAGGCACATCCGAGGCGAAGATGGATCCATCAAGAACGACATCAGACTCAAATTCATTCTGTTGAGCCTGATGGTCACTAGACTATAGGAAGCTGATCGGTCCATGACGATCAGAAGCCTGATCAGTCAGACGATCAGGGAGGTTTTGATCGTCCAGACGATCAGGAGCATCCAACTGATCCAGATCATTCAGTCGATCATAGCTGTCCAGATCGATCAGATGATAGCGGCGAAGCACGTGTTTGGATCACTGATGAGACCTTGGTTCCTTTGCTTGTGCAATAGCTCCATTGTTGTCGCAGTAAATCGGCACTTCTTCATCAATGGTTGGAACCACACCAAGTTCGGAGACAAACTTCTTGATCCAGACTGCTTCCTTTGCTGCTTCCGAAGCTGCGATATATTCCGCTTCCGTGGTAGAATCCGCTACGGTGTCTTGTTTGGAACTCTTCCAACTTATTGCGCCTCCATTCAAAGTAAATACGTATCCAGACTGAGATTTGGAGTCATCCTTATCTGTCTGGAAACTGGCATCAGTATACCCACGTATTACCATATCTCCTTCTCCATATATTAGGAACACATCCTTAGTTCTTCTTAAGTACTTAAGGATTGTCTTGACAGTCGTCCAATGATCCATTCCTGGATCAGACTGGTATCTGCTTGTGACGATACATCGGGCCTTGTACATAACATAGCATACATGATAGATCCTATCGCGGATGCATAAGGAATCTTATTCATGCAAATCCTCTCATCTTCTGTGCGCGGACATATAGACTTTGAAAGGTTGATCCCATGCCTGATGGGAAGGTAACCTTTCTTAGATTCCGACATGCTAAACCTTTTTAGCACTCGGTCTATATATGTAGACTGCGAAAGACCAAGCAACCGTTTTGATCTATCTCTATATATTCTAATCCCAAGGATATAGGTTGCTTCTCCCAGGTCTTTCATGGAGAAAGTTTTGGACAACCAAATTTTAACTGTCTGTAAGACTGATATATCTTTTCCTATAAGTAATATGTCATCGACATATAATACTAGGAATACGACTGCACTCCCACTAACCTTCTTGTACACACAAGGTTCGTCAGGATTTTGTGAGAAATCAAACTCTTTGATTGTCTCATCAAAACGGATGTTCCAGCTCCTGGATGCTTGCTTCAGTCCATATATGGATCGTCGAAGCTTGCATACTTTGGTTTTATCAACCGATGTGAAACCTTCAGGTTGTATCATGTATACATCCTCAAGCAGGTTTCCATTAAGGAAAGTTGTTTTCACATCCATTTGTCATATCTCATAATCATAATGAGCTGCTATGGCTAGGAGCATCCGAATGGATTTAAGCATAGCTACTGGCGAATAGGTTTCGTCATAATCAATTCCTTGTTTCTGACGATGTCCTTTTGCCACTAATCTAGCCTTAAAGGTAACAACATTACCTTCCATGTCGGTTTTCTTCTTGAAAACCCACTTGCACCCTATGGGCTTAATCCCTTCAGGTGGGTTAACCAAGTCCCATACTTGATTTTCGTACATGGAATCCATTTCCGTCTTCATAGCTTCAAGCCATTTGTCCCTTTCTGAACTTTTCAGAACATCTTCATAACTGATAGGTTCATCATCGCTTATGAGTAACACGCCATTCGATTCACTTATGAGAAATCCGCATCTCTCTGGATTATTGCGTGTCCTATCAGATCTTCGAGGAGGTGGTGTTGTTTTAGGTTCAACTGATAGCTCATCATTATGAGTTATTGGTTGTGGGTCTAGACTAGGTGTCTCTGTAATGTCTATTGGAGTTTCTTGAACTTCATCAAGTTCAATGCCACTCCCACTGTTTTCTTGTAAAAGAAATTCTTTTTCCAGAAATACAGCATGCCTTGAAACAAACACCTTTCGTTCCAAGGGATGATAGAATTGGTAACCCTTTGTTTCCTTAGGGTATCCAATAAATAGACATTTATCAGACTTAGCATCCAATTTGTCTGATACAGTCCGCTTCACATAAGCAGGACAACCCCATATCTTAAGGTGAGTTAAGTGAGGTTTCTTACTATTCCACGTCTCATATGGAGTAGTAGAGACTACCTTGGTCGGGACTCTGTTTAGCAAGTAAACAGCTGTCTTAAGTGCATAATCCCAAAAGGATTTTGGAAGAGTTGCATGAATCATCATAGATCTAACCATGTCTATCAAGGTTCGATTGCGCCTCTCAGATACACCATTATGCTGTGGTGTATATGGCGGAGTCCATTGAGACAATGTCCTATTGTCCCTAAGATAATTTTGAAACTCTTGACTTAAGTATTCACCACCCCGATCGGATCGAAGTATCTTAATACTTTTGCCAAGCTATTTCTCTACTTCATTTCTGAACTCTTTGAATTTCTCAAAAGCTTCAGATTTGTGTTTCATCAAGAACACATACCCGAATCGTGAGTGATCATCGATAAAGGTAATGAAGTAGCTATAGCCTCCTTGTGCAAGAGTTGACATTGGTCCACATACATCAGTATGTATTAGACCAAGCAATTCTCCCACTGGATTACCTTTTCCGGAAAAGGGTAATTTGGCCATCTTGCCTTTTAAGCATGATTCGCATGTATCAAATGAACCGGGTTCAAATGATTCCAAAATTCCACATCGGTGTAATTTGGTCATGCGTTTCTTACTTACATGGCCAAGACGACAATGCCACGTATAGGAGTCTATTCGATTATCTATTCGAGCACGTTTGTTGCTAACTTCGATATTGAAAACGTCACCGGATAAATCTAACGTGTAGATACCATTGCACAAAGTTCCAGTCCCATAAAGAACGCCATTTAAAGTTATGTAACAACAATTGTTACTAAAAGTTAAATGATGACCCTTTTCATTCAAACATGAAATAGATACAATGTTCTTTATTAATGAAGGAACAAAATAACAATTATCCAATTCTAAGACAAGTCCAGTAGGGAGCTTTAGCAAATATGTTCCGATGGCAATAGCAGCAATCTTTGCTCCATTTCCAACTCGCAAATTCGCTTCTCCCTTGACGAGTCTTCTTCTATTCCTTAGCCCTTGTATGTCATTACATATATGTGAGCTACACCCAGTATCAAGTACCCAGGTGTACGAGGAAATAGAGTGACATTCAATAACGAAGATGCCTGAAGAGGATGGGGCATCGGATGCCTTCTTCTTCAAGGACTCAAGATAAACCTTGCAGTTTCTTCGCCAGTGGCCCTCCTTGCCACAGTGATGGCAAGTGCCTTTTGGTGCCTTTTCAATCCTTTTGTCCTTAGTTAACTTATTGGTGTCCAAAATGGAACGCAAATTCAGAGAAGACATGATCGAGTGATTATCCTAGAAATACAAATTGAGCTTATGTGAGAAGAATGATAAAGAATGCATCTATACATTAATTAAATCCTATTTATTTTTCGAATTGAATAACCCTTTTTATCAATTCGGGAGATCGTAGGAGCATCTCCAAATAGGTTGATATCCAACCATAGATAAGAACAACCATGGCTGTGGCCATCAAGTTATTCTTAGCTATGAAGGTAGGTAATTATACCGATTACACATCACATATATGTAACTATCACTTTATGCTATCAACTAATTGAATGTTTGCATAAATCATTGGGTTGTTAACTCATTAACAAGTATGTAACATTATACATAGCACCCAACTGCACCTCTCTTTACATCGACCTTGGCTGTGGCACAACAAATCGATGCTCCAAGCTTAAGGCTGACCCATTAATCAAGAAATAGTTTTAATATGGTTGGAGCTCATTCAACCGTTTAGTCAGGCTTGGATGTGTCCAACAACCAAAACTAAGGATTGACCTCTGACTCCAACTATATTATTCATAAACTAATTCCATGGTTTGAACATGTTGAGGTTCAAGCCGGGCATGGATGTGTCCATCAACCCAAACGAGAAACAAAACTCCGATTCTAACCATATTAATGGAAGGTGCTGGTCTTAATATTTTGTAAGAGGTTTTGGGTCTCATCCTTTCTTTTCTAAGCACATTCATGACATATAATTATGTCATATACTAACGATTTCCTTAATAAAGTATGTATGTGACTTAATTTATCAAGTCTCATTAATTGAATTAGGAACCGGATTTCCTAATTCTAATTTCATACTTTATTTAAGGAATTGTTTTGGGAAACAATTTCCTAAATTGTCATAATCAATTTCGGAAATAATATGTTTAAGACTTTGATTTCTCTAAATCAAATCTTATTAAATTAAGAGACAGATTCCCTTAATTCAACCACATATTATTTTCATGAAAATCTCTTTTAAGAAAACTCTATAGGAAACCATTTTCCTAATTAATTTTGGAGACAACAATATGTAAGAGCATCACCTCTTAAATCAAATAAGGAAATTATCCTAAATTTCCAAGATTTGATCACATATTTTATTTATGGATTAATTAATTACAACAAATTGTTTTCTAAGGGTGGCTCCCCGAGGCTCAGATACCCAAAGAAAAGAAATTTGTCGTAAATCCAATTTGGTCCACTCCCCGAGGCGTAACCAAATTAAACATGACAATTTTATTGAAAATGGGAAATTAAATTATAACAACTAACATTAAATTGGACGACTCCCCGAGGCTCAATCTAAAATAAAGAATTTTGTTAATAATTTAAAACCAATTTGAATTTTAATTGTCAATTAATGATTCATAAATTTGTCTAGACTTTCTTGAAAGAAAGTGCCCAAAATTGCAAGATTTCATAATAGGTTTTCAGAATATTTGTAAGTTTCTGGTACAAAGAAAACTTACATATTTCCAAAATTGAAAATATCCAAAATAGGAAATTTCCAAAATTGGAAAGTTTCCAAAGATGGGAAGTTTTCACAATTATTATAAAATTTCAGAAACTAGGATATTTCAAAAGTTTGCGAAATTTCATGAGGATTTCCAAACTTTGAAATTCCTAAATCTAAAATTTATCATAATTGGAAAGTTTTTCCAAAATTGAGATCATGACAAAGTTTTCCGCAAAACAATTATATGATTATGTCGAACACTAACCGGCTCTGATACCACTGTTGGGACCGGGTGCATGTTGACAAGGATACGGGTTCGTAATTTTAAAAATAATTACATGCAGCGGAAGAATTAACATAAATAATTTCTCAAATTATTTTTAACCACGTATCTAGCATGCAACCTTATGATGTGTGGACATGATCATAAATTAAAATTATGCAGAAAGTAAACTAATATACTCAATACCTCGCGTAACTCGAAGTGAGGGACGAGATCCAACCGTAGCGTCCCTTGGAAGCTCCGCCTCAATTCGCGTCCACGCCGAGTTCTCTTCGGGATGACTTCGCAAAGCCACGAGTTTTGTGCCGACGAGAACTACTAGATTCTACAAAGGCACAACTAGAATATTAAGAGAGAGAGATGAAAACTAACCACCAAGTAACGGAATCAAGATTCCAGGGAAGGGAAGGAGGGAGTCGCGACCCGCTTCTTCTTCTTCTTTGGCACCTTCTTGGTGGAGGAGGCTCACGGCAACCCTAGGCGGTGCGCCGGCCCTAGGGGAGGAGAGAGGGCGCCGGCCCTAGAGAGAGAAAGGGGCGCCGGCCATAGAGAGAGAGAGGGAGAGAATAAGAGAGAGAGAGAAAGCTTGCTACTTTATCTCTTAATTAGAATTCAAGCCTTGCCTTGGTTCCTTTATATAGTAGCCTATCCATTGCCAAGTCTCCCCTTTAACGGAATAAATTTTCATAAAAAATTTATCTTATAAATTTTCTTATGAATTATTCCGTTATGCCAAGTTTTATTATAACTAACTTTATAATAAAACAAACACATCTCCCCTTTTATTATGGAATAAATTTTCACAAAAATTTATTATATAAATTTTTCTTATCATGGAAAAATCAATTCATAATTGATTTTATAAAATAAAATAAACCAATCTATGGTTCATTTTAATTTCCATAAAAAGAATAAATTTATTATATAAATTTTTCTAGTCATGGAAAAATCAATTCATAATTGATTTTATAAAATAAAATAAATCAATCCATGGTTCATTTTAATTTCCAAAAAAAGAATAAATTTATTATATAAATTTTTCTTATCATGGAAAAATCAATTCATAATTGATTTTATAAAATAAAATAAACCAATCCATGGTTCATTTTAATTTCCATAAAAAGAATAAATTTATTATATAAATTTTTCTTATCATGAAAAAATCAATTCATAATTGATTTTATAAAATAAAATAAACTAATCCAAGGTTTATTTTAATTTCCATGAAAATAAATCTCTTTATATAAATTTATTTATCCATAATTTTATAAAACAAATCGCGCTTGATTTATTTTATAATTTAAACCAAATAAATTGGTTTCCCTCCTTTCTTGTGGTCGGCCAAACCAAAGAGGGTGGGCACCCTCTTTGGCCGGCCACACCAAGCCAAACCCTTGCGAATTAAACTCATTTAATTCGTCCAATAAGCCTTCAAAAGACTTAGCCATTTTAAGCTTCCGATGCGCCTCTGATAAATTCAGATTCGACTTATATCTCTTGATTGGAAAATCCAATTTTCAACTCATTTTAAATCCCTCGGATTACTCGTTGTGCGTGTGACTAGATAGGCTTTCGATTTATGTTGGCCGTCTATAATCAACCAATTATAGAACGATCATGAGTGGCACCTAGTAGTACATCATGACCCCTAATTAATCGAAAGATCAACGGTTGACCTCAGAAATAATTCTGAAACACTTCAGCAGCTATAATGAATCGTGCCTCATTCCCTTCACCATCTTATACCCACTTGGTTCAGGACACGGTCTATGTGTGTCAGTCCCCACTAGGCTGACTACGTCACACCAAGCCCAAGTAATGTCTTTCTTGTCCAATGGATTCTAATTACTCTCATGTATTTCAGAGACTCATACTCTGATCATGTCATGCTCTGGTCAGAGGCTTTGAGTAACAATCTGACGATAGGCCTTGGGTATACATCCCCTCGTAAGGAGTGGTGAATCCTTTGTAGGCTGTTCAAACATCTTCAGACACTTCGGCTTATACCCAACCATCCTGGGTCCACACCTCCTTAGAGATGCTTGCTTAAGATGTTAAAGTACAAGTCTCCATGACCAAGATGACTTGAACACCGCAAGTCAAAGGAACATCGCACTTAAGCTGCAGTAAGAACTTCACTGACCTGTCTATATGTAGACTACCATGTGAAGTTTTACAGCCAGTCACTCCAATGAACTAGTTCCCTTAACTAGTATTCATGTTTATCTCCGGACATCCCAATGTCACCAGCTAGTGTGAATCAGCTGATTAGAGAATAACCCATGCTAGTCTCAACAGAATTGATAGTCTCCTTATTTATCAATTCATCGACTAGGGACAATTTCAATACTTCACAATAGCACATGTTGAGATAATCACTAGTTGTGAATTCATCACAAATTCTCTCATGCTGTGAATTGTATTGTGGACTTTCAGTAAATGAGTTTAAGATCCCAATCAAATACATACACATGTATACTCAAATAGTGAATATTCATTTATTAAAATAAATATTTACAATCATAAGGCGATTGCCTTAGGACACTTCTCTTATATTACTAACATAAACCATGAGACAAATCTTTATTCAAAGAGTATAAATAAGGATTTAATTTTAAGACCATCTCCTATTATCCAATATGCTATTTCTCCATAACCATAATGGATCAGTCGACTGCCTGATAACTAGAATATTGACGGATAAATTTTGTGCAATTAGTAAGGAAATTTGAGGCTTTGGGGTGTATTTGTTTATGAAATGATGCATAATTATGAATAGGATGTATTTTCATTGGTTAATTAATTTTCCTGCATTTTCACACTCATATTTCATTCTATTGAACTTTTGGGACAGCTTGTGTATCATCGGATCAAAAGGGCACATCCGAGGCGAAGATGGATCCATCAAGAACGACATCAGACTCAAAATTTCATTCTGTTGAAGGCCTGATTGGTCACTAGACCGATCAGGGAAGGCCTGATCGGTCCAGTGACCGATCAGGGAAGGCCTGATCGGTCCCCAGACCGATCAGGGAGGCTTCTGATCGGTCCCCAGACCGATCAGGGAGCATCCAGACCGATCCAGAGTCATTCAGTCCGATCAGTAGCTGTCCAGATGCGATCAGATAATAGCGGCGAAGCACGTGTTTGGATCACTGATGAGACCTTGGTTCCTTTGCTTGTGTAATAGCTCCATTGTTGTCGCAGTAAACCGGCACTGCTTCATCAATGGTTGGAACCACACCAAGTTCGGAGACAAACTTCTTGATCCAGACTGCTTCCTTTGCTGCTTCCGAAGCTGCGATATATTCCGCTTCCGTGGTAGAATCCGCTACGGTGTCTTGTTTGGAACTCTTCCAACTTATTGCGCCTCCATTCAAAGTAAATACGTATCCAGACTGAGATTTGGAGTCATCCTTATCTGTCTGGAAACTGGCATCAGTATACCCACGTATTACCATATCTCCTTCTCCATATATTAGGAACATATCCTTAGCTCTTCTAAGTACTTAAGGATTGTCTTGACAGCCGCCCAATAATCCATTCCTGGATCAGACTGGTATCTACTTGTGACGCTCAGAGCATACGATACATCGGGCCTTGTACATAACATAGCATACATGATAGATCCTATCGCGGATGCATAAGGAATCTTATTCATGCAAATCCTCTCGTCTTCTTTGCCGGACATATAGACTTTGAAAGGTTGATCCCATGCCTGATGGGAAGGTAACCTTTCTTGGATTCCGACATGCTAAACCTTTTTAGCACTCGGTCTATATATGTAGACTGCGAAAGACCAAGCAACCGTTTTGATTTATCTCTATAGATTCTAATCCCAAGGATATAGGTTGCTTCTCCCAGGTCTTTCATGGAGAAAGTTTTGGACGACCAAATTTTAACTGCCTGTAAGACTGATATATCGTTTCCTATAAGTAATATGTCATCGACATATAATACTAGGAATACGACTGCACTCCCACTAACCTTCTTGTACACACAAGGTTCGTCAGGATTTTGTGAGAAATCAAACTCTTTGATTGTCTCATCAAAACGGATGTTTCAGCTCCTGGATGCTTGCTTCAGTCCATATATGGATCGTCGAAGCTTGCATACTTTGGTTTTATCAACCGATGTGAAACCTTCAGGTTGTATCATGTATACATCCTCAAGCAGGTTTCCATTAAGGAAAGTTGTTTACTCTATACTACATTAGTTTAGAGGAGTTCGATATTTTAATTGTATTTGAAACCGTAACGCGACTAAAACGGTTATCAAATTTGGCGTCGTTGCCGGGGAGTGTAGTGGTGTTTGATAATTTTAGGATTTGATTCTATTCTTATTTGCTTTATCCTTTTGTATACGGGTGCTGCCATTTTGTTAGTTTTGTGACAGGACTACAGGTTCAAAATGTCTTCATATAAACAGTTAGAGATCAAATTTTTGATGGAGTTAAAAGATTTGTTTAAGCTGAAAGAGTGCCAACAAAGGACAAACACATATCCATCTACTTACCAGCAGCCGTGTCAACAATTTCAGTATCTTTTCAAGATTTTCAGTAGTCATATTTAGATTTTCAACAACCAGATTTTCAATTTCAGCAAGGGCAGCCATAATTTCAGCCTTTTCAAGAATTTCAGCAAGATTTTCAACCATTTCAGCAGCCACAACAGCAGTTTCAGTAGAGTTTCCAAGATTTCCAACAACCATTCAATTATGATCTGCAAGGATGGCCACATTCACAGCAAATTTTGTTGGAAACGGGATGGCTAGAGAGGGGGGGGGGTGAATATAGCCAATCATTGCAACCTTTGGCACGTAGTAAGTTTCTGCAACTTAGAGATCCGTAGCATAGCGAAAAGAATAGAAAAAAGGTGTGCAGAAAACTAACGTGCAAACAAACCAAACACAGCTAGCAAGATCGCTAACAAGGAGGATTTACAAGGTTCGGGGATAACTTGCCCCTACTCCATGGCGTGCCCTTAAGGTGGGTGATCCCTTGATCGTTGGCAGATTAAGCCCCGGTGATCACCGAATAAATAGCAACCTCCTTCTCGGTGGAGTAACCTCTCCACAGTGTTTCAATCACAGATAAAGTTTAAGCACAAAGAAACAACAAGAAGGATCTTACTCAAACACTTATCACGGACAAGAACGCAGCAAGCTTCCCTGAGCTCCACCTAGTGGCGATCTCACGCAAGAACCCTTCTTCGTGTCTTCCCACTGTCGGACTCCAAGCTTCTCGTTCTCTCCTTCAAGCGCTCAAGTAATGGATGATTGCTTCTCAATCGCTTGCTCAGAATGATGGGAACTTCAAGAACACAACAAGCACTCGTGGAGAACTTCAGGCGGCAAGAACTCAAAACCCAAGCTTTGGAACTCTGCTTCACCGAAGCTATCTCTCGTCCCTTTTGTTTCTCCACTAAGCATCAAGTGACCTCATCTCTAGCAGCCTCCAGCGGCCTCACTGCCAACGCCAGCTACCACTGAACTTCCTGAGCTCCCTCAGCCAAGCTTCAGTCAGCGGCTTCAGTCCTGCAGCTCCAGCCGTTGCAACCTGAGATGAGAAATGGACAAACCTGCTCCAAGGAAAGCCTTCATTGACTTCTCCTTGAGTGTTTGAATCCTCCCCTGTCACCTGCAGCTTAATCAGACTGTTAGAGCAGAATATCACACAACAAATCAAATATCAGAGGCAAGCAGCAGCGAATCGGATACGGTCAGATGCGATCAGAGTGTCTGACAGTGTAATTTGAATTAAAGTGATCGGTCACCTGACCGATCAAAGAGCCTCCTGATCGGTCACCAGACTGATCAGGCTGGGTCCAGACCGATCAGGCTCCGTCCTGATCGATCCCTAACGCTCAATTAGAAATCGCGATTTCTTTGAGATTCTTCTGGACCGATCACCAGACCGATCCCAGGTCGTGGATCGTTCACCGGACAGATCCACCCTTATATCGGGCGATTTCTGAGTTTCTCAGCCTAAGCTTTCTGATCGGTCAACTGACCGATCATGGGTTCTGCTGATCGGTCTCCAGTCCGATCAGATCATCACCAGACCGATCAGGCACCGTCCTGATCGATCTTAGTGAGAAACCCGCGAAGCTGGATCATTCTCCAGAACGATCTGCATAGTGATCCTGATCGGTCACCAGACCGATCAGGTGCAGATCAGCAGGGGAACTCAAGCTCACTGTTTGCTCCCTGATCGGTCACCAGACCGATCAGGAGCCAAGCAGTGGGTGAAACACGCACTCCCTGATCGGTCACCGGATCGATCAGGAGCAGTACAGTAGGTTCCCAACCTCACTGTGTGCTCCTTGATCGGTCACCAGACCGATCAGTCATTGCTGGATCGGTCACCCCACCGATCCACATTAGAGCAGCGTGTCAGATTCCCTGATCGGTCACCAGACCGATCCAGGGACTTAAACTTAGCCCTCCAAGCTAAGTTTCCATCCACCTTAGCCCTCCAAGATAAGGATTTTTCCATCTAACTCTCCAAGTTGGGAATTTGCACCTAACCCTCCAAGTTAGGACCTTTCACCTAGCCCTCCAAGCTAGGACTTTTCACCCAACCCTTCCGAGTTAGAACATCATCCAACCTAGCCCTCCAAGCTAGGCACCTGGCCCTCCAAGCCAGGACTTTTTCTCCTAATTCTCCAGGATGTGAATTTGCACCTAACCCTCCAAGTTAGGACTTTTCACCTAGCCCTCCAAGCTAGGACTTTTCACCCAACCCTTCCGAATTAGGACTTTTCCAACACCTAGCCCTCCAGACTAGGATTTTCAACACCTAACCCTCCAGGCTAGGATTTTACAAACCATGCCTAATCCTCGATCAGGACTTAAACATAATCATAGTCATCAACATAAACTTAAATCGGTGTCAACACCAAAACAACAATCAAGGCTAGACTGCATCAACAATCTCCCCCTTTTTGTTGTTTGACAACCCGATCTAAGTTTAGGGATTCTCAATCCATTTCCTCAAATCCAGAATCATAGGGGAATCAGGATCCTCCCCCTACAACATGATCAACCTAAACTTAACCAACCACACTCTCCCCCTTTGTCGAACACCGAAAAGGGGTCTAGAAGGGCTGTTAAGTCTAAACCAAACTCCCCCTCAACCCTAGGGGTATCCCAAATCAACAAAGATGTGATAGGTTGTAGAATGACCATATGAACACATGTGAAAAAGATAGAGCAAGATATAGCAATCACATGCATCATACGAACAGGAAGTAACAACTCACAAAACATGTCATGTACAACTCACAAAGCATGTCATGACAGTCATATGTATCAACTAGACATGGAATTATAAGCATGAACATGGCAATGTAGCAAACATGCAGATAAAACTCATATAAACAATCATGGCATCAACAATAGACATACTACGATTAGATAAGCATGTGAGGTAAAGTTAGACAAGTCAAAGCATAAACATCAGAAAAGTAGCAAGATGCAGGACACATGCATCAAGAGAAGATACGTGTGGCACAAGGCTACAATAGTCAAGTCGCAGAGCATACAGCCTGCAAGTCACACAAAACATCCATACATACCACAGAGAAAAGTAAGAAACATCCAGGCTCAGACATCAGCGGGAGGGTCGTCATCGTCCACGAGATCATCCATCGTGGTATCAGTAGGAGCAAAGGACCCTGGTGCAATACTCGAAGGAGGTGCACCTCCTAGAAATGTGTGGCTGCGCCACTCATCATACCATGTCTGCTGGAGTGTACGGGTCCCTGAGACCTCGGTCTCGATCCTGGTCAGGTGGCAATCGATGGATCGAAAACCTGACCGAAACTCCTCGCGATCTGTCGCCCTCAACTAAACCAACTCATGTACTGTCTGATCCAGCTCTGAGATTTGCCAGCGCAGATCTGGATCCGGCTCGTCGTAATCATCGCCAACAGCACGGGCCTCATGAGGCGCAGCAACATCGAGTGGTGCCTAAAAATGTGGTTCTCCGCCAGATAACTCACCGAGACCTCGCCCATCCTTCCACACCAACGCCCCATCGCGCTATCGTATAATAATGCCAGACTTGGCAAAAGCGCGTCAACCCAGGCGACAATCTTGTTTGACCATGGGCATGGTCCTGCCTTTGGTAACATCAACTCCAACTGACATAAGCCAGTCAGTGATGATATGACCAAAGGGCATGTAGACCGTGCGATGACTCGGCTCACGATATGATAGGATGGACTGGAAAATTCTCTCCATGATGTCGAAGTCCATCTGGCGATGTATGCCATAGAGCATAAGGCAGTGATAGGGTCGGATCTCGGTCAAAGGCTTAGAAGTGATGGGTAAGATGCAATTTGTGATTATCTTGAAAAGGACGTAGTCAGCTGGAGCAAGGCGGAGGGCTGCAAAAGTAGGAAAAACTTAACCCAACTCATCAAGCCTGGCAGGGCGAGGATGACGAAAGAAGTGCTGATAGATAGAATCAGGGGTAACATCTGTGAACGGGGCCCGCAGAGGATCAGGGAGCTCTGGATAAATCGAATAGAGGTTAGGTGATCGTCGACCACCTAAGTATTCGGCTAAAATCTCATATGAAAAATCATGGTTCATTTTCCCGACACGAGTAGTGAACTCGAAACCCCCTTGAGGACCTTGTTGTAGGTTGTTGTAGAATTCAGAGACTAGGTCGTAATTTATGGTCCGTTCCAAGGAAAGAAGAAAACCCAGATTGTAGTAAGTGACAATCTCCATGACAGAGGGGCAGTACTCAGTTAGGAAAGGAACATCAATCGATCGACATGGTAATAGTTTGAAGGTCCTTGCTTGAAAGGCCTGTTCACAGGCCGCATTTGGGAACCGGGAGCTAGAAGAAGGCTGTGGCCTTCTGGAGAGCCCAGATGTAGCAGGGGCTTTCCCCCTTGAGCTGGCCTCAATAGCATCCTTTCCTTTAGAAGTTTTTCTAGAGAATTGAAATGATCAAGACACACGGTTTGAATCATTGATCTGGATGGACATAGGTTGAATCAAAAATTCAAGAATTGATCATCAAAGGTAAGACCCAATCAGAGAATGCAACCAAGACACAATCATCAAAAGACACATTTAGTTTAAGGTTTGATCATTGACATAAGATGAGAAAGTAAGGTCATGGCAATAACACAAGGGTCACGGCACAACAGCAAGAACAAGACCAAAACATGATTAGCTTCAAAACATAGTTTGATGAACTGATTGAACGGTAAAACGAAGCTAAAAACTTACTTTGGTGCCATTGAAGAGATTCAAGCTTGCGCAAAGAGGGACTCGGCGCAAGAGATGATCGTGAGGTCCTTCGGCGAGAGAGAGACGCAGGACGCAGGAAGAAAAACCAGGGCTTGGAGAAGACTCCTTAGCACCGCACACTCACGAACAGAAGACGAGGGTGGGAAAGGCTCTCGCACAGGGTTGCACAAATGGGAGGCCTCAGCGCTAGGGTTCGGCAATAGTAAGTTTTCACGAAGTTAATCGGTTGGTGGATCGGTCCACCAACCTGAATTTAATGCGTTTGAACAGATCACTGTTCGATCTGATTGAGCCCAGACCGATCAGGCTATAGCCTGATCGGACTGACCTGGTCCTGATCGGTCTAGTGACCGATCAGGCGCGCTCCTGATCGGTCGTCTGATTGATCAGGGCATGGTCAGTAGGGTCCGAAGAAAAACCTGGGAGCCCCCTGATCAGTCTGTGGACCGATCACCATAGGGTGCCAGATCGGTCCGGGGACCGATCCAGGCTAGCTCAGTATACTTGGTCAAAATTTCGGAAAATCACTGCTGCCCTCCGATCGGTCAGTGGACCGATCGTTACAGGATGGAGCCAGATCGGTCCGGGGACCGATCAGCCATATGCCTGATCGGTCCGGTGACCAATCAGGGTTCCTGATACTCCCTAATACGAACTTAAATGTTCAGTTTCAAAATTTCTGAAACTTTCCAACGAGATCTGGTGAAGTTTATCGAACTTGGACATGATCTCATGACTAGAATTGATCCCTGAACAAGGATCAAAAGTCCTTATAGGTTCCACAATCACTTTGATCCATCTAAATGGAGTCAAACTCAATCAACAATCACTCAAGCAATTTCAACTAAGTTTGTATCAAATCCAATGTTCCAATCAAGTTTCCTTGATTGGAATGTCCAAGTATGATCATGGAGCCATATACACAAATGTTATGCAATGGTTTTCCCCATACTTGGTCACCACCGTGATTATTATCTCGTCAACTTAATTTCTCAAGAGATGCAATGACATTTTGAGAAATTTAGTTGAACCTAACATCTCACCCCATTTCTAGCAAGCAAAAACGTTTTGGTAAACCTTATAGTTTGTGTGAGATGCTCCCAAAGTTACCCAAATGTTTCCCAACATTTTCGAAATAATCATGAAGGATTTTGAATGCAATTCAACCCTATGAAGCACGACACATTCCCAACTCCCGTCTTAGGAAACTAAACTCATTTTCGGGGAGTGGTTTAGTGAAGATGTCAGCCAGGTTTGACTTGGACTCTACATGTGAGAGTACAATATCTCCCCTAGCTACATGATCTCTAATGAAGTGATGACGCACCTAAATATGTTTGGTCCTAGAATGATGGACTGGATTCTTAGTTAAGTTAATTGTGCTTATGTTATCACATAACACTTGCACACCCTTGTAACTCAATCCATTGTCCTCTAAAGTATGTATCATCCACAACAATTGTGATACACTCTCTCCTATGGCGATATATTCTGCCTCGGTCGTGGAGAGAGCAACACAATGTTGCTTCCGACTTGACCAACTTACTATGGACGAGCCTAAGAATTGGCAACCCCCACTTGTGCTCTTCCGGTCCAACTTACATCCCACGTAGTCGGAATCCGTGTAGCCAATCAAATCAAAAGATTCGGTACGGGGGTACCAAAGACCTACACCAATTGTGCCCTCGAGATATCTCAAAATCCGCTTAACAACGATTAAGTGGGATTCCTTGGCACAAACTTGATACCTAGCGCACATACCTACAGCAAATAGT
Organism: Boesenbergia rotunda; assembly: GCA_024364735.1. Classification (NCBI taxonomy): domain Eukaryota; kingdom Viridiplantae; phylum Streptophyta; class Magnoliopsida; order Zingiberales; family Zingiberaceae; genus Boesenbergia; species Boesenbergia rotunda. The sequence continues at coordinate 35,024 of JAGFNQ010003469.1, forward strand.
ATATCAGGTCGACTAGCTGTAAGGTATAGTAGACTACCTATCATACTTCAATATTGAGTTAAATCAACGGGTTTACCACTCTCATCATTGTCTAATCTTGTGTTTGTCGCCATGGGAGTGGTTACCTCTTTTGAATCACTCATATTGAATTTCCGAAGCATTTCTTGTGTATACTTTGATTGGTGCACATGGATACCATCGCGAGTTTGCTTGATTTCAAGTCCAAGGAAGAAAGTCAACTCTCCCACTAGACTCATTTCAAACTCACTCTCCATGTGTCCAATGAACTCATTTAAATAGCCCTTATTATTTGAGCCACAGATTATGTCATCGACATATACTTGGGCTACAAATATATTGTCACTATCCCTTCGTAGAAATAGTGTAGGGTCTATTTGACCTCTAACGAAACCCTTCTCAACTAGGAATGTCGACAACCGCTCATACCAAGCCCGGGGTGCTTGTTTAAGGCCATACAGTGCCTTTTTGAGTTGGAACACGTGGTTTGGAAATTCGGTACTCTCAAACCCCGGTGGTTGTTCGACGTAGATCTCTTCCTTAATTAAACCATTTAGAAAGGCCGATTTGACGTCCATTCGATATAATTTGAAACCACGATGTGCTGCAAATGCAAGCATCAATCGGATGGACTCTAATCGTGCCACGGGAGCATAGGTCTCATCGTAATCAAGGCCTTCAACTTGACTGTATCCCTTGGCTACCAAGCGTGTCTTGTTTCTAATGATTTCTCCCTTATGGTTCAATTTGTTCTTAAAGACCCATTTTGTTCCAATAATGGAGGTCTTCTTGGGTCTAGGGACTAAGTCCCAAACTTGACTCCTTTCAAATTGACCTAGTTCATCTTGCATTGCAATGATCCAATCGGGATCACTTAATGCTTCATCAATTTTCCTAGGTTCAACTTCGAAAATTAGGGCAACTTCATTAGCCTCATTCCGGAAGAATGATCTAGTTCTAACCCCCTGATGGATGTCTCCAACAATTTGGTCTTGGGGATGACTAGAGGCTAATCTAGTTTGACTTAGTATTGGTGGTGCTTCTTGAGCGGGTTCACCAGACACAAGTTCAGCCTCAGGATCCGGCTGATCAATGGGTTGTCTAGGTTCATCGTCATCAGACTCATCACCATTAACAATACTTGGAGTTTCATTCAAACTTAGTCTTCTAAGTTCGAGTTGAACTCCTTCTATATTTTCTGATTGGTCACTTGACTTTGGAATTTCTTCAAAAACCACATCAGAAGACTCTTCAACTAATCATGACTTCTTGTTGTAGACTCAGTAGGCTTTGCTAACGAGGGAGTACCCGACTAGTATCCCTTCATCAGCCTTTGCCGTGAACTTTCCAAGGTGGTCCTTAGTGTTTAGAATGAACACCTTACAACCAAAGACCCTAAGGTGTTTAACCGTAGGTGGTTTCCCAAACCAAAATTCATAGGGAGACTTTCCTAGAAACCTATGAATGAGGACTCTGTTTTGCACATAGCAAGCTGTATTTACAGCTTCGGCCCACAAGTAACTTGGGAGTGAGTACTCATTGAGCATGCTTTGTGCAGCCTCTTGGACTACACGGTTCTTCCTCTCTACAACACCATTTTGTTGTGGTGTTCTAGGAGTAGAGAACTCATGCTTATAACCTCTATCTTGACAAAACTCTAAAACCCTTTGATTTTGAAATTCACCTCCTGTTGGTGCAGTATGCACCCAAGTCAAACCTGTGTTTTGATATTGACAAAAGGGTTCAAAAGTTAAGGGTTAGTCGTTGTCTAACAAAGTTTCTTGAGTGTACAGGAAAAGCCCTAGCTAAGGAATGCTAGGCACTGGCGAAGGACTGCCAGACAGGAAAAGCCCTAGCAAAGGGCTGCTAGGCTCTGGCGAAGGACTGCCAGAATGGACAAGCCCTAGCGAAGGAATGCTAGGCACTGGCGAAAGGCTGCCAGAAGAAAAGACTTAGCGAAGGGCTGCTAGGCACCAAGCGAAGGGAAGCTTGGCAACTCAAGACCTGGCGAAGGACTGCCGGGCAAAAGTCCAACTGGAGGATCCGGTTGGCATTAGGTAAACTCTCCTGAGAGGAGTAGGTGAGGACGCGTTCCCCTAGAGGGAAGATTAGGCGTCGGTTCGACCTAGGGCTCCATTTTGGAGACCCAAAGTCAGAACCAAGACAGCCAAGGCTGTGTAAAATTAACTTATTAATTGCTGTTTTGGACTAACCCTGGATGCAGGACCGAAGGACTGTGTTTCTGCAGCTCAGAGAGCCTCAAAGGAGTGAGGCAGTAGCTGAGCAGGGCGCCCCGGATGTTTCGGGCGCCCCAGAGTCAACCCAAAGTCAACAGAGCAAGTAAACGCCCCGACAGCAGCACATTTGGGGGTGCCCCGGATGTTTCGGGCGCCCCGCGCGCATCGGGCGCCCCGCGTGTCGCGGGCGCCCACTGTGCCACGCCACTGGCAGCTGCAGCAGCTCACCCTCGCGAAGAAGATGAAGCCTTGACCGGTCAACCCGGGCGCCCCGCGCGCATCGGGCGCCCCAGTCAAATGTGATCCCGAAGAAGCAGAGATCAGCCTTGACCAGAGGGCTCGCCGGATTGAAAGCCACGTGGGGGGGGGGGGCGCCCCGAGCATCCCGGGCGCCCCCAGCCCTATAAAAGGGACCCTCGACCCTCTTCTTCAACAATCAATGATTGCGACACTTCTGCGCTCTTCTGCTTCCGCGACACGCTCCAGAAATCTTCCAACTCGAGCTGACGACGTCCCGCTGCTCCGAAACTTCGATCTACACCGGACGTCGGTAACGAAGAGCTATATTTAAAGTTTACTAAACTGTTCTTGTTATTATCTTTCTTGTAAACTTTTACGAACTTATAGAATTGTCCGCAGAAAACGGTCAACGACCGTGGGCCTTGGAGTAGGAGTCGACCCAGGCTCCGAACCAAGTAAAACGACCGTGTTAGCGTTGTTTTGCTCTGTTTTATTCCGCTGCGCACCCGCTCTTTTTAAATCCGAACGAATTGCGACATTCACCCCCCCTCTCTCGCATTTCTCGATCCAACAAATGGTATCAGAGCGGGGAAGTCAAACTTGGTGCAACCACCAGTTTGAAATTTTTTTTTTGGATTTCTTTTTCTCTTTTAAAAAAAAAATTTTCGTTCGAGTTTTTTTTGGTTGTTGCAACAACCCTTGAAATTTGTGTTTAATTATTTCTTCCCGCACTACTAATCCAAGACCAAGTCTTGGAATATTTTTGTTGTTCTTTTTAATTCCAGTAACAAATGTCTATCCAAGAAGGATTTAGCACCGCCAGACCTCCACTGTTCAGTGGAGAAGACTTTCCCTACTGGAAAAGTCGAATGGAGGTCCATCTGAAAACTCAGGTGGATATGTGGATAATCATCCAGTCTGGACTGATGATTCCCACAAATGCTGAAGGTGTACCACAAAACTACTCAGAATGGGACACTTCCCTCAAACGTAAAATTGAAGCCGACGCCAAAGCAACCCAGACTCTCCAATGCGGACTAACGAAAGAAGAGCTGAACCGCGTCGGACCCTTCAAAAGCGCAAAGGAGCTATGGGCTAAACTGATCGAGCTCCACGAAGGAACTTCAGATACGAGGATCAGCAAACGAGACCTGCTACTGAACAAGCTTTTTACTATCAAAATGGCAGATAACGAGACAGCAGCCCAGCTCCACGCCAGAATCCAGGAGCTGATGAACGGTCTTCACGCAATAGGTCACCAGGTTCAAAATCGTGATCTTATAAGGTATGCCCTAAACGCATTCCCTAGGACCACCTTGTGGGCATCTATGGTAGATGCATACAAGGTCTCTAGGGATCTTTCAAAAATTAAGCTAGATGAGTTATTTTCTGAACTTGAGCTGCATGAACAGACTAACTCCAATTTGGTCGAGAAAAGTATAGCCTTCTTTGCAGGGAAAACAGGGAAGACGACCAAGAAGAAAACTCAAGTTGAACCTGAATCTACCTCAGATTCAGAAATAGAAGATAAAGAAGAAGATCAATCTGAACTGGTCCAGCTAGCTCGAAACTACTACAAAAAGTTGAAGAACCAAACCAACACACGAAGAACAAGCCGAAGAAAGGACGGACAAGATGAACCGGCAACTGACAAACAAAAGCCCAACGTAACCTGCTACGAATGCAAGAAGAAGGGCCACTACAAGACTGAATGTCCAAGTCTAAAGGAGTCCAAAAAGAACAGAAAGAAGAAGGCACTCCAAGCCACCTGGGACGAGTCTTCCTCAGAAGAAGAAGAAGAAGCACCTCAGTCCAATCTTCTAGCCCTGACCGCTTCAGATCAAATCGAGACTGACTCAGACTCGGACCGGGACGACGGCAAGCTGACATTCTCTGACGACGGCGAAATAAAGGTAACGGGCTTTTCAAAATCGCAATTGAATTCTCTTATTTCCTATCTATCCTGAGATTTGGCGAAAGCCAAACTCCGAATCGAGTCTCTCCGACAGGAAGTAAAACTCCTGAAAAAGGGAGCTGATTCTGATTCCTTAATTGAGAAAATTCAGGAAGGAACCCCTGATCAAGTTAAAAAACTTGAATCAGAGAATTCCTCCCTGAAAACTCAAGTTAAGAACTTAAGAACAGCTTTAGAACGATTCACTTCTGGTTCCAAGAATCTTGACATGATTCTGGGAAAACAGAAGTCTGTTCTAAACCGATCTGGACTTGGTTATAGAACCAAATCTCGGCAAAGATCTTACTTTGTTGTACTGAACCAGTCAAGACCTAAGATTCAGGCATGGGTGCCAAAACTGTGCCTGAATAAACCAACTGGTTCAAATCAATTTTGGATTCCCAAGGACAAGATTCACATCTTGCCTAACCCATATAGAGGCTTTAGTCCAGGGGGAGCCAAAATCAAAACAATTTTTATAATTAAATAATTTTTTTTGATTGCTTGTTTATTTAATTTCTTGCAAATTGCCATGCTTAGATTTAAGGAATACTTAGATTTAAGGACGAAATTACTTGAAATTTGAAAACATAGTATTGGGTGGAGGTGAGATGATAGTACGTTAGGGAAACCAATTTGGCGGAACTAGCCGAAGCTACCGATCCAAGACCCAAGCTAGTTAGACCAGAAAATGACCTAATTTAATTTGAAAATGAAATTTCATTAAAAGGCTTTGTCAAGGAAAGGGTGGATGATCCCATAAGGCTTCGGCCAAAGAAGGCCTAGTGCCTCGCCAAGACCTGGAAGCCAATTTCTGAAATTCAAATTCAAGTTAACTTTTGTCAAATTCGAATCTAACTCAAATTTCAAATAATTATAGATCCTAATCTATTTTTCAAAACTTCTACTTCTCAAACTTATTTTGCAAAACACTTAATCTGTTTTCAAAATTTCTGTTTTTTTTTCAAATGTAAATAACTTTTCAAAATAAATGAAAATTCCCTTTCAAAATTAATTTTTACCTTCAAACCTGTCTCACAAAAACCTTAAGGTTAACGTGTTTGAAAACCCTAGATTCAGTGAGATAGGAAAATTAAGCTCAAATTAAACCACCTTGCTTGTGCCTTTATAATCATGGTTAAACTGTGGTCAACATAGTCAAACTATGATTAACATAATCAAACTATGATTAACATAGTCAATAATGGTCAAACACAGTCAAACGGAGTCAAACAGTCAAAACTGGTTAAAACAGTCAAAAGGCTGCTACAGAGGGCGACCGTAGCCTGTCGGGCGCCCCCGACAACACTGACAAGGTACCAGCTCCAGTCAAAGCAGCAATAGCTGCATTTGACCGATTTGACATGGGCGCCCGTGACCCGTCGGGCGCCCCTATACACTTCTGTCCCCCACGCTGATTAAAGCAGCCAAAAGGCTGCAATCAACTACTCTTTCCCGTGACCTATCGGGCGACCGTGACCTATCGGGCACCCCTATCGACAAACCTGTCATCCACACCGGTCAAAGCAGCAAAAGCTGCAGTTGACCAGCCTTGGCCAGGGCGCCCGTGACCTGTCGAGCGCCCCCACAGACCGTTTCCCTGCCCGAGGCAAAACGACCTGTAGAGGGCGCCCGGAACCTCACGGGCGCCCCCCCTCAAACCCCTATAAAAGGGATCCGAGACTCCCTCATTTCCCACACTTCAAACACACCACATCTCACACTCCTTCTTCCCCTTGCCTCATTCTTATGGATCAAGTGAATCTAAGCCCTCCCTTGCCTCAACCATGCCTCCAAGGTATGAAATTTAGTTGTGCAATTAATTTTAAATTACATATTTTTTGCAAATTCCTTAAGTCTCTTCTTTATCCTTAATCACTTATTTTTTTTCTACACTTAGAAAATGCCGAGCAGTTCAGTCGAACCCCGGTAATGAGCCCAGTCCCGACCCTAGGTTTCCTAACCTAGCACTGTGTAACAAATTCGCCCAAACCTCGTACATTCCGATTAAAACAAGTTACCTTAACCGTCATTTCTTCGCCCAATCCTGTCCAGTTGCAATGTCCGCAATTAACTTCTATCAACTGGATAACCTCATATTCTACACACATTCGATCAACAACACCCTATGTGCGGAATTCTATAACAACGTAGTTAGGCAAGACCACTTGAGCTTCGTCACTACCGTTCATGGAATGCCCTTGAGCATCACTCCTACCCTACTGAACCGATTTTTGGGACTCCGACCATCTCAGTCCATCTTCTGTTGCTACCCTCCAAGGAACCTGCCCTTCGATGCCCCCTACTCTCATATTGACCTGAACACTTTGTACAACTATTTCTTTGGGGAGGCCATGGACCCTGCAGGAGGGCAGTTTCACTCTACCCAACTCCCAATTCAGGACTACGCTCTCTACAGAGTAATTGTCCGTTGCATCCTTCCCTTGTCCACTAGGGACACAGCCACCATGAAACCCTTTCACACTTTTTTTCTCTATGCCCTTATCCACCACTTGGACATAGATATAGGCCTTCACCTCTTCCACTGTATCCTACATGCCTCTAGTGTATCCACTAAGGGGCGGGTCCGCACCCCCTTCTGCCACGTCATCACCTCTATCCTCCACTACCACGGTCGAAACATCGCTGACGGCGAAATTACCACGATGACCGAATTCGATGAGATAGGATTTAGGAACTTTTCTTTAGCCGGTGTAGAGGTCTCGGGCACCGGGGTTCTGACTTGGCGACGCCGACCAGCCACACAGGACATTGCCGACGAGGAGGTCGAGGTCGACGTTGCCGACTTAGCAACAGAGGTAGATCAGCCCGCTCCACCGACCTTGTATGAGAGAGTTACACGACTCGAGGCGCACGTCCAGAGCTTAAGAGAAGAAGTAGAAGCGAACCATATTGAAGACCAAGAGACAAACTTAGGCTACTACAACAACATTATGAGTACACTCACGGCCGATAGAGAAGCCTGGAATGCACAGTACCATGAGATCATGGCACGATTTGATGCATGGCAGCCGGGCCCATTTGATCCTCCTGGTCCCTCCACTTAGATGTTGGGACCGGGTGCATGTCGACAAGGAGACGAGTTCGTAAAATTTAAAATTTTTACGTGCAGCGGAAGAGTTTGCATAAAATAATTTCCTAAATTATCTTAACTTCGTATCTAGCATGCAACCTTATAGTGTATCGACATAATCATAAAATAAAAGTTTGCGAAAAGTAAACTAATTTACCAAGTACCTCGCGTAACTCGAAGTAAGGGACGAGATCCAACCGTAGCGTCCCTTGGAAGCTTCGCCTCTATTCGCGTCCACGCCGAGTTCTCTTCGGGTTGACTTCACAAAGTCACGAGTTTTGTGCCGACGAGAACTACTAGATTCTCGGAAGGCACAACTAGAAGGACAAGAGAAATAATGGAAAAACTAACCGATGAAATAACGGAATCAAATTCCGAGAAGAGAGGAGTCGCTATCCGCTTCTTCTTCTTCGTCTTCGGGTTCTTCTCCTTCTTGAAACCTCACGGCAAACACCCTTGTTGGTGTTGTGGTTGGGCGCCGGCCCTAGAGAGGCTAGGGTGCGCCGGCCCTAAGGGAGGAAGAAGAGGTGGAGGAGAGGAGATTAAGAGAAAGAGAGAGGGAGTAATTAATCTCTTAATTGTTTCAATTGGAATTAAGGGCTAGCCTTTGGTTCCTTTATATAGTAGCAACTCCTTTGCTAAGTCTCCTTCTAAACCGAATTAACGGAATTAGTTATAAGAAATTTATCTTATAAATTTTCTTATTGCTTATTCCTTTTAAGCCTAGTCTTATTATAAACAATTTATAATAAAACAAATTAGTTATCATAAGAGATTTATCCTATAAATTCTCTTATGAATTTTATTATAACTAACTTTATAATAAATCTAATTATTTATCATAAGAAATTTATCCTATAAATTCTTATGAATTAATTCCGTTTAAACCAAGTCTTTATTATAAACTAATTTATAATAAAAACTAATTCTTCTTCTCTTTAAATTATGGAATAAATTTTATAAGAAATTTATAAACTTTCTTATTATGGATAAATCAATTCATAATTGATTTTATAAAATTAAAATAAACCCAATTCATGGATTATTTTAATCTTCCATAAAAGAATAAATTTCTATAAATTTATTTATATAAATTTCTTTATACAAATTTATTTATCCATAATTTATAAAATAAATCGCGCTGGATTTATCTTATTAATTAAAACAATTAAATTGGTTTATTCTCCTCTATTTGGCCGGCCACCAAAGAGGGTTTAACACCTTCTTTGGCCGGCCAAAACCAACCCGAACCGCCACGAATTAAACTCATTTAATTCGCCCAAAAAGCCTTCAAAAGACTTAGCCATTTTTAGCTTCCATTGCGCCTCTGACTAACTCAGATTCGACTTATTTCTCTTGATCGGAAAATCTAATTTTCAACTCGTTTTAAATTCCTCGGATTACTCGTAGTGCGTGTGACTAAATAGGCTTTCGATTTATGTTGGCCGTCTATAATTTAACTAATTATAGAACGATCATGAGTGGCACCTAGTAGTACATCATGATCCCCAATTAATCGAAAGATCAACGGTTTGACCTCAGAAGAAATTATTCTGAAACCCTTCAGCAGCTCTAACGAATCGTGCCCCATTCCCTTCACCACCTTATAACCACTTGGTTCAGGACACGGTCTATGGTGTCAGTCCCCACTAGGCTGACTACGTCACACCTAGCCCAAGTAATGTCTTATTCGTCCTTTGGATTTCTAATTACTCTCATGTATTTTAGAGACTCTCACTCTAAACATGATATGCTCTGGCCAGAGGCTTTGAGTAACAATCCGACGATAGGCCTGGGTATACATCTCCTCGCAAGGAGTGGTAAATCCTTTGTAGGCTGTTCAAACATCTTCGGGCACTTCGGCTTATACCCGATCATCCTGGGTCCACACCTCCTTGGAGATGCTTGCTTAAGATGTCAAAGTATAAGTCTCCATGACCAAGATGACTTGAACACCGCAAGTCAAAGGAACATCGCACTTAAGCCGCAGTAAGATCTTCATTGACATATCTACATGTAGATTCCCATATGAAGTCTTACAGCTAGTCACTCTAATGAACTAGTTCCCTTAACTAGCATCCATGTTTATCTCCGGACATCCCAATGTCACCAGCCAGTGAGAATCAGGTGATTAGAGAATAACCCATGCTAGTCTCAACAGAATTGATAGTGTCCGTTTTTATCAATTCATCGACTAGGGATATTTTCAATACTTCACATTTGCGCATTTAGAGATAATCACTAGTTGTGATCTCATCACAAATTCTCTTATGCTGTGAGTTGTATTGCGGACATTCAGTAGATGAGTTTAAGATCCCAATCAAATACACAAGCATGTATACTCAAATAGTGAATTATCATTTATTAATATAAATGTTTTACAATCATAAGGCGATTGCCTTAGGACACTTTTTTCATATCACTAACATTAGATGACTTGGACATGTACCCATTTGACTACCCCTACTGAGTAGGGTTGACTTCTGTTGACTTGTACTAGACTGCTGCTTGAACTATGCTAATCTTAGCTTGGCTTGGTTACTTGTTATGCTTAGTAGAATAGAATCATTCGATCTTTGACTTTTGATTTTATATTGATCTTGAAATGTCTTTTAAAAAATTTTTTTTGAAAAAGGTTCTTTTCAAAAAAATTTTTGCCTTTATTTTAAAAACTACCCCCTTCAAAACTAGGGCCTCTTTTCGAAATGGACTTAGCCTAGGCTCTAACCCTAGAACTGCATGCACCTATAGATCTAGAAGCCAGCATCTCACAAGCACCTTAGGGTACTTTTGAATGATAACCTAGAAAGGGTTGAGATGCTTAGGTCTTTGCCTTAACTCAAGATGCTTTAAGTCAGTGCATCTGCAGTAGTTGGGGCACTAAATACAAACTGAACAGCAATCAAGTTAAGTGTCAAGTTTAGACAATCTAACTTGAACAACTCACTTAACTTGACTAACCCTAGCCAAAACTACTGTTTATAACAGTTAGTAAGTAGCTAATTGGGTTAGACAGGTCCCTAAAGAGTTAACCAGACCTAGGTCTTGTTTTGATTCAGTACAGCCAATGCTTTATTCAACTATCGCAAAATTTATTTTTTTCTGCATTTTTTGATATATGTCAAAGGGGGAGAGTTGGAAAAGAAACAGGGAATGGAAAAGAAACAGGGAACAAAATTTTTAAAATTTTTTTTTTCATAATCTTCTTCAAAAGGGTTGAACTGAAAAATTGGTAAATCATTTCTAGCTTTATTTCTAAACTCTGAACTATTTCGAAACTTAATGTTTTTTGCTTAAAATGATTTTTGCTTAATATTTTCTAAAGTCTGAAATTTTTTTTCAAAAACTGAAAATTTTCTAAGTTTCCCAAACTAAGAATGTTTTTTCAAAAAACTTAGCAAAAACTTTAGAGATTTCCTAACTTATTATCAAAACATGAAATCTTCTAAGTACTTCACTTACACCACCTATTTTTGAAAAACCTAGGGGGAGATTTCTTCCAGGGGGAGGGAATCTAACTTAGGATTTTTAATTTCAGCATTTTTCCTTAACTTTTTGAACTAGGTTACCATATATCAAAAAGGGGGAGATTGTTGGTGCAGTATGCACCCAAGTCAAACCTGTGTTTTGATATTGACAAAAGGGTTCAAAAGATAAGGGTTAGTCGTTGTCTAACAAAGTTTCTTGAGTGTACAGGAAAAGCCCTAGCGAAGGAATGCTAGGCACTGGCGAAGGACTGCCAGACAGGAAAAGCCCTAGCAAAGGGCTGCTAGGCTCTGGCGAAGGACTGCCAGAATGGACAAGCCCTAGCGAAGGAATGCTAGGCACTGGCGAAAGGCTGCCAGAAGAAAAGACCTAGCGAAGGGCTGCTAGGCACCAAGCGAAGGGAAGCTTGGCAACTCAAGACCTGGCGAAGGACTGCCGGGCAAAAGTCCAACTGGAGGATCCGGTTGGCATAAGGTAAACTCTCCTGAGAGGAGTAGGTGAGGACGCGTTCCCCTAGAGGGAAGATTAGGCGTCGGTTCGACCTAGGGCTCCATTTTGGAGACCCAAAGTCAGAACCAAGACAGCCAAGGCTGTGTAAAATTAACTTATTAATTGCTGTTTTGGACTAACCCTGGATGCAGGACCGAAGGACTGTGTTTCTGCAGCTCAGAGAGCCTCAAAGGAGTGAGGCAGTAGCTGAGCAGGGCTCCCCGGATGTTTCGGGCGCCCCGGATGTTTCGGGCGCCCCAGAGTCAACCCAAAGTTAGCAGAGCAAGTAAATGCCCCGACAGCAGCACATTTGGGGGTGCCCCGGATGTTTCGGGTGCCCCGCGCGCATCGGGCGCCCCGCGTGTCGCGGGCGCCCACTGTGCCACGCCACTGGCAGCTGCAGCAGCTCACCCTCGCGAAGAAGATGAAGCCTTGACCGGTCAACCCGGGCGCCCCGCGCGCGTCGGGCGCCCCAGTCAAATGTGATCCCGAAGAAGCAGAGATCAGCCTTGACCAGAGGGCTCGCCGGATCGAATGCCACGTGGGGGGCGCCCCGAGCATCCCGGGCACCCCCAGCCCTATAAAAGGGATCCTCGACCCTCTTCTTCAACAATCAATGATTGCGACACTTCTGCGCTCTTCTGCTTCCGCGACACGCTCCAGAAATCTTCCAACTCGAGCTGACGACGTCCCGCTGCTCCGAAACTTCGATCTACACCGGACGTCGGTAACGAAGAGCTGTATTTAAAGTTTACTAAACTGTTCTTGTTATTATCTTTCTTGTAAACTTTTACGAACTTATAGAATTGCCCGCAGAAAACGGTCAACGACCGTGGGCCTTGGAGTAGGAGTCGACCCAGGCTCCGAACCAAGTAAAACGACCGTGTTAGCGTTGTTTTGCTCTGTTTTATTCCGCTGCGCACCCGCTCTTTTTAAATCCGAACGAATTGCGACATTCACCCCCCCCCCTCTCTCGCATTTCTCGATCCAACACCTCCATGATCACTTCTAATTGTCTTAATGGTTAATGATTTTTCATTTTCAACTCTTCTACAAAAAGAAATGATAACATCTAAGGTTTGGTCCTTATATTTTAAAAAGTAAGTCCATCTGTATCTAGTGAAATCATCAATGATCACAAAGCAATATCTACTTCCATTCAATAATATGATGGTACTACAATCAAATAGATCCATATGAAGTAAATCTAGAGCATTGGATGTACTCACAGCGCTTTTACCTTTATGTGCAGATTTTGTTTGCTTACCCATTTGACATGCATCACAAAGTTTGTCTTTTTCATACTTGATGCTCGGTAAGCCACGGACTAGTCCCTTGTTGGCCAACTTCCGGATGTTCTTCATGTTCACATGAGCTAATCTCCGGTGCCAAAGGGTGGACTCCTCTTCTTTTGACATGAAACACTTAGCAGAAACATTAGTAGCACTTTTAAATGAAACTTGATAAATATTGTATACTCTTGTTCCTACTAGTACTGTGTCCAAGGTGTCATTGTGTCTAACTATACATTGACTTGGTTGAAAATCAATTGTGTAACCCGTGTCACACAATTGACTGACACTTAGGAGATTAAATTTCATCCCCTTGACTAGAAGGACATTTGAAATTCTAAGACATTCGGATATTTGAATGTCTCCTATTCCTATGACCTTAAGACTACCATTGTTACCAAATGATACATTACCTCTACTTTTCTTATGAAGTGTGGTAAACAATGATCTATCCCCGGTCATGTGTTTGGAGCATCCACTATCAACGAACCAAGTTGATAGATGCTCCCCCTCAATCATAACCTACACAAATCGAAAAATAGAAGTTTTAGGTACCCAAACCTTGGGACCTAAAGCATCAACTAAACATGACTTAGGCACCCATGCCTTGACAACTTTCTTTTGAGTTTTGGGTGTCCTAGATTGTCTCATATCAGTCCTAGACATGAGAGACACAAATGAGGGTTCTTTGGGTCGGTAACCAATACCGGCCCTATTGTAAACTGTCCTTTGGGCATTTAGGATCATGTCTAAGGTCTTAGAGCTAGTTGAGAATTTCCCAAGAATATTCTTGAGCTTCTCAACTTCACTCTTCAAAGATTGATTTTCCTCTACTAACAAGTTATCATGCAAATCATTTACTTCCCCAACCTTAGAGGATTTCAAATTTACGATCTCATGTTTCAAAGATTTAATTTCATCTTCTAGCAAGTCAACATGCAAATCATCAATATTATCATCTCTAGATGTCTTCAATTGATGAATTTCTAATTGCAATGCTTTAACCTTATTCTTTGATTTCTTAAGCAAACTAGTTAAACATGCAATTGCTCTATAACATTTTTCAAGCTCGGGAGAAGTTACCTCTTCATCATCCGAAGATGATGAAGCCGTGTTTGAGGAGCTTGAAGATTCATCACTGCTTTCCTCTCCAAGAGCCATGAGTGCCACATGCCTTGTACTCTTCTCCTCCTTCTCTTCATCGGATGAGCTTGAGGATGACTCATCCCAAGTGGCCTTCAAGGCCTTCTTCTTCTTCTTGGATTTCTCTTCTTTTCTTTTGGATTTTTCTTCCTTCTTCTTAAGCTTTGGACATTCATTCTTGAAATGCCCTTTCCTACCACACTCAAAGCAAGAGGCATTAGTCTTGTCAAGTTTAACTTCACTAGAGTTACCTATACCCTTGAAGCGTTTATCCCTTCGCATCATCCTTCGCACAAAGTTCGCCATCTCGGAGGAAGAAGAGCCGCTGCCATCTTCCTCGGAATCAGACTCGGATTCGGAAGAGGATGAAGATGAGGAGACCTCCTTCTCCTTCTTCTTTTTGGTGGTTCGGTCCCCTGCAACTAAGGCAATCCCCTTCTCCTTGGGGACTTTGTTAGCCATTTCATGCAATTTCATCTCACAAAATAAGTCATCTAACTTAACAATAGATAGGTCCTTGGATACTTTGTAGGCATCCACCATGGATGACCACAAAGCATTCCTTGGAAATGCTTTCAAGACATACCTCACAAGGTCGCGATTCTCGACCTTTTCATCAATTGAATGAAGTCCATTGAGGACTTCCTTGAACCGGCTATGGAGCTCACTTACCGACTCATTCTCCTTCATGGAGAGATTTTGAAGTTGATTGAGGAACAAGTCCCTCGTTGCAATTCTAGAGTCTCGGGTGCCTTCATGGAGCTCAATGAGTTTGTTCCACAAGTTCTTTGCACTTGTGAAAGGACCAACCTTGATGAGTTGGTTTTTGTTCATGCCACATTGTAGAGTGACAACCGCCTTTGTGTCGGCTTCACTTTTTCTTGTTTGTTCGGTAGTCCACCTCCATGACTCAAGTTCCTTTCCTTCATCATCCTTAGGAGGGGTGAATCCCTCCTTCACCGCGAACCAAGTATGGATATCCATCTTCAAATAGTATTCCATCTTTGATCTCCAATATTAGAAGTCGGCGCCATCAAAGAATGGAGGTCGGGTGGTGGAGAAGCCTTCTCTCAACGCCATCTTGTTGAAAACTCTCGGATGTTAAGCCGTGTACAGAGCCCCAAGCTCTGATACCACTTGTTGGAAACGGGATGGCTAGAGAGGGGGGGGTGAATATAGCCAATCAATGCAACCTTTGGCACTTAGCAAGTTTCTGCAACTTAGAGATCAGTAGCACAGCGGAAAGAATAGAAAACAAGGTGTGCAGAAAACTAATGCGCAAACAAACCAAACACAGCTAGCAAGATCGCTAACAAGAAGGATTTACAAGGTTCGGGGATAACTTGCCCCTACTCCTTGGCGTGCCCTTAAGGTGGGCGATCACTTGATCATCGGCAGATCAAGCCCCGGTGATCACCGGATAAATAGCAACCTCCTTCTCGGTGGAGTAACCTCTCCACAGTGTTTCAATCACAGATAAAGTTTAAGCACAAAGAAACAACAAGAAGGATCTTACTCAAACACTTATCACGGACAAGAACGCAGCAAGCTTCCCTGAGCTCCACCCAGTGGCGATCTCACGCAAGAACCCTTCTTCGTGTCTTCCCACTGTCGGACTCCAAGCTTCTCGTTCTCTCCTTCAAGCGCTCAAGTAATGGATGATTGCTTCTCAATCGCTTGCTCAGAATGATGGAAACTTCAAGAACACAGCAAGCACTCGTGGAGAACTTCAGGCGGCAAGAACTCAAAACCCAAGCTTGGAACTCTGCTTCACCGAAGCTGTCTCTCGTCCCTTTTGTTTCTCCACTAAGCATCAAGTGACCTCATCTCCAGCAGCCTCCAGCTGCCTCACTGCCAACGCCAGCTACCACTGAACCCTTACTGAACTTCCTGAGCTCCCTCAGCCAAGCTTCAGTCAGTGGCTTCAGTCCTGCAGCTCCAGCCGTTGCAACCTGAGATGAGAAATGGACAAACCTGCTCCAAGGAAAGCCTCCATTGACTTCTCCTTGAGTGTTTGAATCCTCCCCTGTCACCTGCATCTTAATCAGACTGTTAGAGCAGTATATCACACAGCAAATCAAATATCAGAGGCAAGCAGCAGCAAATCGGATACGGTCAGACGCGATTAGAGCGTCTGACAGTGTAATTTGAATTAAAGTGATCGGTCACCTGACCGATCAGAGAGCCTCCTGATCGATCACCAGACCGATCAGGCTGGGTCCAGACTGATCAGGCTCCGTCCTGATCGATCCCCAATGCTCAATTAGAAATCGCGATTTCTTTGAGATTCTTCTGGACCGATCACCAGACTGATCCCAGGTCGTGGATCGTTCACCGGACCGATCCACCCTTATATCGGGCGATTTCTGAGTTTCTCAGCCTAAGCCTTCTGATCGGTCAACTGACCGATCATGGGTTCTCCTGATCGGTCACCAGTCCGATCAGATCATCACCAGACCGATCAGTCACTGTCCTGATCGATCTTAGTGAGAAACCCGCGAAGCTGGATCGTTCTCCAGAACGATCTGTATAGTGATCCTGATCGATCACTAGACCGATCAGGTGCAGATCAGCAGGGGAACTCAACCTCACTGTTTGCTCCCTGATCGGTCACCAGACCGATCAGGAGCCAAGCAGTGGGTGAAACACGCACTCCCTGATCGGTCACCGGATCGATCAGGAGCAGTACAGTAGGTTCCCAACCTCACTGTGTGCTCCCTGATCGGTCACCAGACCGATCAGTCATTGCTGGATCGGTCACCCGACCGATCCACATTGGAGCAGCGTGCCAGATTCCCTGATCGGTCACTAGACCGATCTAGGGACTTAAACTTTGCCCTCTAAGCTAATTTTTCATCCACCTTAGCCCTCCAAGCTAAGGATTTTTCCATCTAACTCTCCAAGTTGGGCATTTGCACCTAACCCTCCAAGTTAGTTCTTTTCACCTAGCCCTCCAAGCTAGGACTTTTTACCCAACCCTTCCGAGTTAGAACATCATCCAACCTAGCCCTTCAAGCTAGGCACCTGGCCCTCCAAGCCAGGAATTTTTCACCTAATTCTCCAGGATGGGAATTTGCACCTAACCCTCCAAGTTAGGACTTTTCACCTAGCCCTTCAAGCTAGGACTTTTCACCCAACCCTTCCGAATTAGGACTTTCCCAACACCTAGCCCTCCAGACTAGGATTTTCAACACCTAACCCTCCAGGTTAGGATTTCCCAACACCTAGCCCTCCAGACTAGGATTTTCAACACCTAACCCTCCAGGCTAGGATTTTCCAAACCATGCCTAATCCTCGATCAGGACTTAAACATAATCATAGTCATCAACCTAAACATAAATCGGTGTCAACACCAAAACAACAATCAAGGCCAAACTGCATCAACAAATTTATCAGCCACCATTCCAGAATTTTCAGCAAGATTTTCAACAACTTCAGCAGCCCAATTATTCATTTGATCAACCCCAACTATTTGATTTTCAGAGTTCACAGCCTACTCATGATTTTCAGCAACCTTATGCTATATTTCAAGACCAACCGGAGTTTCCACTCATTTTGGAGCCACTTCTCACCCAATTACAGCAACATCAAGAGAGGAGTTTTCAGCAGTTGAGCACTCAGATTAGCACTCAGATTAGTGCTCAGCTTCAGCAATTTGAGAAGGATTTTCCGCAATATAACGCTCCATTTCAGCAGCATCAGGAAGGCTATGGATAGTTTCAGAGTAGGACTGATGCTTCCAGTCAGAACATAGAGCAACCAATTTGACAGATATCCTCCACCATTAGTCAGATGCAGACTGCAAGGACCAGGATTGATGTTCAGAGAGGATATTTTAGTTCATATGAGACAGAGGAGGTGTTAGCTACAGGGGAACCTGAAGATTCGAAGACTGTATCTAACTCATTTTTTGTTGCAGATGATTCTATAGGTGTAGGGGATTGCACTAAGCCCAGGGACCACCTATATTGATTGAGATGCCTTCAGAGGATAGGTTTGAGAGTGTAGGGGATTGCACTAAGCCCTAGGGACCACTTATACCTATTGGGCAGTCATTATCTATAGAGGCAGTGGAGAAGATTGATAGTAATGCTTGTGACAGCCTTGAATTTGATTCTGAAGCTCTACAGGACGCTTCTAGCTTTTTATTTTGTGATCCATCTAGTCTTTTATTTTGTGATGATATAGTTGTTGTCGATCCTAACTTTTCTAATACGGTTGTTGTGGATATTGTTGATGAAGCATTTATTGGAAATGATTCTATAGGTGTAGGGGATTGCACTGAGCCCCAGGGATCACCTACATTGAGTGACATATCAGAAGATTCAGAGGATAAGTATGGAAGTGTATGGACTTGCATGGTGGAAGCAAAAAACCCAAGAATCACCTTCCTTAGTTGAATGCCCACCAGAACCTGAGGAGGATTCTTTGCATGACCAGGAGGAGGCTATGGATACATCTAATCTTGTAGAACCTCCAGGTATTTTTCAGCAAGACCAGGTAAGTGTTTCTCCTAATTGTTGTGAAAAATTCATGGATGTACCCAGTGTTGACTTTGTTGGCTGTGGTGAAATTTTTGATACATTTATTGGCTGTGATGCATGTCCTGTTACATTCCTTGTAGAGGATAATTTTGTAGAAAAACTCATGGAGGTACCTAAAGTTGATTTCATTGGAGGTGATGCATTTATTGATACACCTTATCTTGAGAATGATTATGAAAGATTCATAGAGGTACCCAAAGTTGATTTTATTAGTTGTGATTCATTTCTGGATACATTTTATGTAGAGGTGGTTTGTATTTCATGTCTTCCTTACCCTGCATGTGTGCGGGATGTATTTTCTATTCATGGTTTTGCAGGGTCTCGTAGGATTCTCGAGTTGGTGCTGCAACTAAATAGACTCCAACCTCCTGGAAGGACTTCCAAAAAGCATCAAGAGGGAGGAGTTGCTCTTACCTTGACTTGTGACACTTCACCTCTTAAGTGGACTTTGTACCTGAATCGTCTTCGGCCACCGGAACACACATATGTAAAGTTAAAGTGTGGGGGAGCAGTGCACTATGACATAGATCACATAAAGAGTGCTCTCTCGACCAACCAGACCCTACCACTACCTGGATGGATGCTACTCCTGAACCGACTCCAGTCGCCAGGAATAAAGGGGAGTTTGTTTCTTTTCTTTCCTTTTCTTATTTTTCTTTATGTTTATACTTGCATGTTTGTTTGCTTTAATACTTTGCATTCATACTTTGCTTCTTCATTCTGCATTTTGTTTGGTCTTGAATAAACTTTACTTGATTTTTAGTTGTATCTCCCAACATGTTCCTTTATTGTGCTTTGAGAATTATAAAAGATGGTTAAGTCTGACTATTGAGTTTTGGTTTCCTTGGTATGCTTGGGGATATTAATTACATTTAGTCATTTGTTGTGGTGATAGACTCTATCTTGTTGGATTAAGCATGACATTTTATTGTTCACCTAGTGAGGATATTGCCATGCCTATCCTTAATCCTCTTATGTGTGATAGCATTTGTGATACTTGACACTCTAGAACTTGCTTTGATTCTTTTTGAAATTACATTAGTATAAGCTTACATGAATATGATGGAGGCAAACTTTCTTGTTGATTTCTTAGTTTTCCCTCTACTTTGCTATTGTTACTAGTGAGCATTTCACTTATTGCTTTCATGTCTCATTGTCTTTCCTTTCTCAAATCTTCTCATTGTCATTACATTCTCACTGTCATATCTTCATTAGCTTATTCTTCCCTTGAGCATGAGAGCATAGGGTGATTGCATGATGAGTACATTTTTATTTATCTATTATCAGCCTCTATTATTGTGAGTTTTAGATGTTATCATGCTTTGCTACATTGTCTGAGGCAAGTTTTAAGTGTGGGAGAAGACAAGTGTGTATGGACGAATGCTTGTTGAAAAAAAAATCTCTCTGTGAAAAGAAAAAAAAAGAGAAATGAAAGAAAAAGAAGTGAAAAAAAAGAAAAATGAAAGAAAAAGAAGTGAGAAAAAAAATTGAAAGAAAAAGAAGTGAAAAAAATAGAAAAGAAAAGAATGAAAAAAAAATTATTAAAGAGAGTGAAAAATGAAAAAAAAAAATTTCAAGCATTCGGGGATTTTGTTAGTTATGAACAGGAAGGAATATTTTCTTGATGCATACTCTTTTGATATTATTGTTGAGAGAAATTCAAGAGTTACGTTGTTAATACATACATGCATTTTTAGAAATGTTTTAAGTGGTTGTTGTGTATTGCATTGAGAATGTGCAAGGAGAATTTTGAGTGTTGGGTGTTTGATTGAGTTGTTATTTTGGCATATTGTTTGATTGTATACGTCAAGTTAATTACCCCAATGCTCTCATATTCTCTGTGATCTTCCTTGCTATCTATCCTTCTTGTCCTCTTGTTGGTATGTGGTTACATCATTGACAAGTCCTCTTGATTTGTGTACTTATGCTATAGTAGTGGAGAAGTAGAAAATAAGCAAGCATATGGTAGTGCAATGCCATGAATGCTTTGAGAGAACTCCACTTTCATATTTGTTATTTTTGTGAGCATCAGTGCATATATCTATCTTGTGAGGTTTTTGTCATGCTTAGTTTATTCAAGTTGATGAAATTACCATGCCTTTTGACTTATGTGAGATTTGAAACCATAAATACATTGATTCTTGAGACTTGATGATCCTAAGTAACCCTCTTTTATTATTTTTAAAGTATCGATAGGGGATGTAATGTTTGGGAGATATTTCGTTTCCTTTTAGTTTTGTTTACTTGCTCGAGACGTGCAAGAATTAAGTGTGGGGGTGTGATAACTAGCATTTTGATGGATAAATTTTGTGCAATTAGTAAGGAAATTTGAGGCTTTGGGGTGTATTTATTTATGAAATGATGCATAATTATGAATAGGATGTATTTTCATTGGTTAATTAATTTTTCTATATTTTCACACTCATATTTCATTCTATTGAACTTTTGGGACAGCTTGTGCATCATCGGATCAAAAGGGCACATCCGAGGCAAAGATGGATCCATAAAGAACGACATCAAACTCAAAATTTCATTCTGTTGAAGGTGTGAAGGCCTGATTGGTCACCAGACCAATCAAGGAAGGCCTGATCGATCCCCAGACCGATCAGGAGTAGATGGCACAGAGGAATTCAGAATTTTAGCTACTGATCACATCCTAATCGGTGCCCAGACCGATCAGGGAGGCTTCTGATCGGTCCCCAGACCGATCAGGGACCATCCAGACTGATCCAGAGCCATTCAGTCCGATCAGTAGCTGTCCAGATGCGATCGGATGTGCGGGTCATCACACCCCTCCACTTGAATTTGGCAACGACGATTGATGGAGTCTCCTTGCAAGTGATCTCAGCCACTCATCAAGGGAAATCAAGGGTGGAAAAGAGAGGTAGAAAAGGAAGCAAGGGCAGCCAAGGGGGAAATCATGCGATCACACAAGGCCGCAACCCTCGTCGACCCGAACGCCTCTTCCCTCACCAAGGCCGGCGGTTTCTTCCTCCACCTCGTTGTCGCCGGCCGGAGCTTTTTCTCCACCTCCACTTCTCCTTCTTCTTCACTCCTCATCCACAAACCCTAGGGGCAGCCACTCCTTCACAGTAGTTCTTTTCATTCCTTCGCAGCTTTCCCTTCATAGTCTTTTCCTTCGCAGCAGCTTTTTCTTCCCAGCGGGTAGCAGCAGTTCTTCACAGCCGATTCTTCCAGCTTTCATCAAATTTGGGTTGATTGGTTTCATGTATTTGGTTGTTATATGTTGATTGTTGGATTGTCTATTGTGATTGATTGTTGAATGCTTGTATTGAATTGTTCTCCCATGTTTTAGAATTGCACGCACTCATGTCATTTGGAAGAATGCTTAGAAGTTGTTTGACAAAATGCTTCAATAGTTAGATTTAATTTCAAGTATTTTGTTTTGCTCAATTCTCGCTTGTTCTGTCTCTTTTAATTGCTTTGAGCTCTTGTTTTTATTTGGATGTAATTAGGTTTGATTAGTTTAGGTTTTGTTAATTGCTTTACTTTATGTTGTTTTTCATCCTTGCAAGTATAGTTTAGATTAAATTAGATTTCTTTACTCGCATTATCTTTCATTAATTAGGATTAGATTTCATACTTGCTTTGTCATTTCTTTTCGTAGTCTTAGCGTTCAATTCTAAACCCCAGTTTAAGATCCAAAAAATCCAAAAGCAATATTGTAACGCCTGCCCTTATATCTACTCTCGGGGCGGGGTTACGTACTAGTAATCCATTCATATAATAAAAATTTATCATATAATAATTGCAAGTGCGCAAGGACTAAGTGCTAGACATGCTAGTCAATACATGTCAATCACATGTCATGCTTGATCAAAAGTTATTCTAAGTGTAATCATTATCATGCAATATCAAACCTAATTACTAACATTCATTTTTTGAAGAAAATGTTATCATAAACATAGTAATGTAGATATAAAGATCTTTCTTTCCCGAGCCACCACCCCACACATCTTCAGCCTCCTGCCTCTTCCTTTAGTTTAAGTGTTCCTTACCCTTATCTGCAGCATAAGACAACACATAAACTAGTAAGCACAAATGCTTAGTAAGGATCCTGTCCTACTCGCAAAATCCATACGAAAGAATACAACATGTACACATAATAAATCATAAGCATGAGTTCATCAAAGCATACTAAACATCCAAGTTTCTAAGCATGCAGTATAAAGTACCTTAAGCATACCCTTCACATATAATAAATGTTTTCAATGAATATTTTCAAAACAATTCCATAATGGTATTACTTAAAAATACATCCATATCATATTGGGCCCGGTTGTGTACCACATATCGCGCGTTACCTATTGCGCGTTCCCTAATGAATTGGGGTAGCGAGCCACCAATCAATTAGAGCAGGACCCTTCCGTCCTACCGGAGCCATGACCTTACGTTAACATGCACCCCGGATTTGTTTAACGACCCCCTTCCGAGTCGGGTACACAACTTCTAAAGTAAAATACTTATCATGCTTTTACATATATGCTAAGGAGTACTCCAAATCCACTCTTAAGGGACACACCACTCTTCAAGGGTGCTTATGATCCCGTAGGGACACACCACATAACATAAGGGGTGCTCTTGATCCCATACTTAATGGAGTATCCTTTCAAGCATTTTATCATACATATCACATGCAATTCATAAAGGGTGCCCCTTGGGCTATATAAACATGCTCATACATACATCACATTTCAAGCACTTACACATACTTATATATGACAAAATTGGTCACATCAATCATATTCATATCATATCCTACTTCATGGTTTAATTTAACCCTTCCTAACCCTAAACCTAGGGTTTGGCCGAAAATCAAGGGTAGAGGTAGCTTAGGTTTTTGACATCAAACATCCCATACAAACATCATATATATATACATCATGTATCATACTAAGCATAGCATACTTCATGGGGAATCAACTTTCACAAACCTAATATATCATGCTTTGGCCGAAAATCATGCTAGGGGAAATTAAGATTTCCAAATCAAGTATTCCATTTAAACATCATATGCATATACATATTATCTTACTAAACATAATCATGTCTTGTAGGGTAGTTTCACCTTCACAATCCCTAATGTTCATGCCTTGGCCGAATATCACATACTAGGGAACCTTAAGATTTCCAATCAAGCATTTCATTTAGACATCACATGCATATACATATCATCTTACTAAACATAATCATGTCTCGTAGGGTAGTTTAACCTTCACATACATTTCATGCAACTCATTAAACATAAATTACATCATAGGATAATTATGCAACCCTAAACCCTAATCCCTCTAGGGTTGGCCGAAACTCAAGGGTAGGGTAAACTAGGGTTCTTGAACTTAGGTTTCACACAAACATTTACACAAACACTTTGTCTACACTACTAAACATGGATACATCATAAGAAATCATACAATCCCTAAACCCCAATTTTTTTCCTCCATGGCCGAAACTTGTAGGGGGGTGCAACCCAAATTTTTGTTATCACCACTTGATGGAAATCAACATATAGGTATACCCTAAGTCTCAAGGGTTCTCCTCATGCATCAAGAAGTAACCAAAGTCTCCTCTTTGGGTGTTGGCCGAAACTTACACAAGGTAAAACCCTAGTTTTTGAAAACCACAAAAGCAAAAGAATCATACACAACTATTACACTGCAGGCGAGGGGATACTTACATCCTTTCACTTGAATTTCACTTTCTCTAAACCTTTAGAGTACCCTTGGTTGAAGGAGGGTGAGTGTTCTCCTTACTAGCCCTTCCCTAGAACCTTTGGCCCTAGTAGAGGGCAAGATCTTTGGATGGTCTTCTTCCTTCCAATTCCCTAGGGTTAGAACCCTAGGGTTTACTTTTCAAAAATTGAAAGGGAGAAGAAGATGAATTTCGGTGGGGAGAGTGAGGAAGAAGAAGAGAGGAAGTTATTCCAACTTCTCCTTCTCTTATTTATACTTTTCTCATGAAGAGACATGTCTCTTCACTTCCCTAGCTTTAACAAGCATGTTTCTTATTCTCTCAACAAGTAACATGGCTTGGTGCAATGGTTATGACATGATTAGTGCAACTTGGAGGTTTAAGGTTCAATCCTTGCTTCCTCCTTTCTACATTTCCTTTTTATCACATTTTGCACTAATCCACATCCAAGCCCATTAAGTCAAGCCCATCATGAAATTTCATAATAATAATAATGATTCATGAATTCATAATATTTCATATGTGAAAATTTTGGGGTGTTACAAATATCTTGGAATCCTGAGATTATTAACCTATCATTACATTCCTTGAGAGAGACGACTCGAGTTACTCTATACTACATTAGTTTAGAGGAGTTCGATATTTTAATTGTATTTGAAACCGTAACGCGACTAAAACGGTTATCACTGCCCCTGGGGCAGTCGACTGCTAAAATGAACAGAAAGGTTTCTGAGCTGAAATCAGTCGGATCAGTCGACTGCCCACTAGGGCAGTCGACTGAAACCTGAATTTCAGGTTTTCAGCCCAGTTTCAGAAATGCCTAGTTAATTCCATAAATCTCCAAAAAATCTGAAATTTCGTGGAGAGATTTGTGAATCCTATATCTACTTGGGAAAAATATGTTTCCAAATAAATGTACTCCAAATCCCAAGATTGGAATGAAACTCAACTTCTTTAAATTGTATCATTTAGACCTCTCCCAAAAGTCCTAATTATGGCCTTTCCTCAATGTATCTTCCAATGCTTGATCATAGTTCATTTCTATCACTGACTTATATGGTATTTACCCATTAAAACCTAATTTTACCAAATATAAGCCTATTTTCACCTTTTTCTCCCTTAAACTCCTTTTAATGTGTCAATTTCCTAGGATTAAGATTTACCCAAGTCTTTCAATCCCTTTGGCACATCTCATCTAATTTCCTAGGAGGAAACCTTTTAAGATCCATTTACCATGGACCCCAAAGGCTTCTAGAGCTCCCCCTAGAGCTCTTAGCCCAGCCACCTCCCTAGGTAACTCAATCCACACTAGGCCACACCAGTGTGCCACCGGTGATTCTTGGCCTACAAAATTGACCTTCTTAACCTTGGACATTTTGTCCTTGTTTAAGTTATCTTCTTTCCCTTTAGATGGTACCCCCTTGCCATCCTTGGATTTCTCCTTCTTGCCATGATCATATGTCTTCCCAGCATATTTCTTTTTGTTGGTCTTGGAGACTCTAGACCGGTAACCCAAACCCGATCTATCATACTTGGGTTTTATACTACCCAACACCATATCCAAACCCTTAGATCCAATCTTGAACCATTCTAGGGTCTTTTCTAATGTATCAAGTCTTGCCCCCAAGGCTTGATTTTCCCTTTCCAAGTTTCTGTCCCTAGAATCCATATGTCCACTTTGGACATGTAGGACCGGTGTCGTCGATAGAGGGGGGGTGAATATTGATCGTGAAAATTCTCGCGGAAATCTTCGTAAAACTTTCGAACTATATTCAGAGCGTTAGTGAAGCGGAAAATAAATATAGAAAATTAAAAGCAAGACAGACACGCGGGATTTATTTACGTGGTTCCCGACCCCCCTGGGTCAGTACGTCCAAGGCATATGTACTCGGCGTTAGTCCACTATTGGTCTCCTTTCTAGGGTGCCCCAGACCTCCTAGGCGCATACGTGAAGCCTTATCTATGTTTCGAACTCGAAACCGCAAATACAGGTTTCAACTTGGGCGCCCCGGACCTCCCGGGCGCCCTGCTTGAAGCCTATTCTGCTTTCTTCAACTAAATTTAACCTTTTCTCTTTGGCATGCACGCCCCCATCATATTGGGCACCCAGCATCAAGGTTTTCAACCCAAGACTGGGTTTTACCCTTTGATCTGGGTGCCCCATCAGTAGGGGCGCCTGGGTTGGCTGTTTTCCAACCTCTTGCCTGCTTTGTCTCCGGTTCTTAGTACCTGCAAGATACACAAACACAAAGCAAATATACATACAATATTAGCCTTAAGGACTTGGTTCGGACTTCGGATTTCCACGAAACCCTAGGTCGAACCGATGGAAGTTCCCACCCCCGAGAATGCGCCTTTCACCTACTCCTCTCAGGAGACGGTTGCCACCCAGTCCTTCGGGTGGACTTTTGCTTAGCTTCCGATACTTCCGGACCTCGAGATGCCCAAACCCTGACCCATCTCTACTTCTGTCCTTAGTCATCGCTCAGCTAAGTTGCTCAATCCCTCGGACCAAGACTTCGTGCCCAAACCCTAAGTCCAGGACTTCAGTGCCCAACCCTCGGTCAAGTCTTCATGCCCAACCCTCGGTCAAGTCTTCGTGCCCAATTCCCCGAACCAGGACTTCGGTGCCCAACCCTCGGCCAGGTCTTCTTGCCCAGTCCTCGACCAGGACTTAGTGCCCACCTTCCGAGTAGGTCTTCGTTGCCCAGCCCTTGCCAGGACTTAGTGCCCAATCCTCGATCAGGACTTAGTGCCCACCTTCCGAGCAGGTCTTAGTGCCCAGCTTCACTCACCAGGTCTTAGTTCCTAGGTTAACTAGGACTTTTCTTCCAATTAGGTTACTCCTCCTTTACTCCCCTTTGTCTGATCAATGTATCACTGACATAAGTGTATTGTCAAACATTAAAACACTGAGGAGAGCATCATTGATTCAACTTGCACCAACAATCTCTCCCTTTTTGATGTTTGACAATAACTTAAGTTAGATTGATTTAAAGGGCTAAACTTTAACTCTTGGGATCAAATGAAAAAACTGATCTAAGTTTTGAAAATCCATTTTTGATCCTCTAGGGAAAAATAGGGGAAAAAAAATTCTAACTTTCACTCCCCTTTGTTGAAAAACATTTTGATTAATTGATCCCCTTTGGTAAGAGAAGAAGAAAAAAATATTTCTAACTTAAGGTGCATCTCTCCCCCTTTGTCACACATCAAAAAGAAATAAAAAATTACTTGCACCAACAATAAACACATTTTGTTCTTTTGAAAATACTTAGTATAGAATTTTTGAAGGCATAGTATTACTAAGTACTTAAATTTCCAGAACATAACCATTTTTAAAAAGTATTGTGCACTTCTGAAAACTATTTTGTATTGTAAGATAAATGTTTGATCTGAGAAAATTTTCTTAAAAAAATTAGAAAAGAGATTTCAAGAATGCAAGTGTTTTTGAGATATATTGAGTTTTTGAAAACTGCAAGTATTTTTTTTGAGAAAAGCCAGTACTTTTGGAAAATGCATAACTTTTAAAAGAATGTTATGATCTTTGAAAAATGATATTTTGAAAAATACAAGTACTTTTGAAAAATATAAGTACCTTTTTGAAAAGTATTAGACTTGGTTTATCTTCCAGTCTGACACAATCCTAGGAAACCTTGTTGACTACAAGGACATTTTCCTAAGTGTCCTGGAAAATTTTCCAAACTCAAGAAAATACTCTTTCCGAACAAAAATTTAAAAAAATAATGATAGTACTTTGAAAATATATGTAAGTATATTTTGAAAGACTGAAATTTATGTTTTCAACAGGATTTTGAAAATGTAGTGCACGAAAACATATTCTTTAAATGTTTAAAAATTCTTTTAGTTTAACCTCCCCCTAAACTTGACCCAGTCCTAGGAATCTTGTTGATCACAAGTACTCTTCCTCTGAGTCTTTAGGGTTTGGTTTAGACCAAATGAATTATTTCATAATTAAAAAAATTAAAAAATACTTGTTAGAGAATTTTCTTTTGATTTAGACTCTCCCTAAATTCGACACATCCTTGGAGTCCTTGTAGATCATTAAGTGGACCTTCCTCTATGTCTTTAGGGTTTATCAAAATCAAATGAATGATAATTTTCAAGTAGATAAATTTTGAAACCACAATTTGGAAAGACGATAATTTTTAAACTGTAAGCCTTTTTGAAAACATATGTGATAGAAATTGAGGCGCAGTTTTCCAAAAGTCTTTTCAAATAATAGAATTTTTTTTAAAAGAGTGAAACTACTCCCCTTGTACCCGACATCGTTTGACTCTATCTAAGTGCCTTAAGGAACTTTAGTGTTGTCCTAAGAGGCTTGTGTCTAATTGTACGAGTCAAACAATTTTTGAAAATGATATAATTTTTGAAAACATATCATATATATTCAATCAGACAAGCATGAATTCCATACAAACATTATTATGTTGAAGCTCTATTTTGAAAATATATTTTTAGAAAAATATTCTAACAATTTTGAAAATAGTTTTGAAACATACTCATCAATTTCTTAGTCCTTAACATCACCCATTCTAGGTGTCTCAATACAGCAAGCATGGTTGCCTTATGGGTGTATTGTGAGATGCTTGAATCATTTTCCTTAATTTAGTATTAAATCTAAGATTTGATTGAAACTTGTGTTAAATTCAAATCTAGCAATAGTAAAGTGAATTTGATTTTCAGTAATTGACTTCCAGGTCTTGGCGAGGCACTAGGCCTTCTTTGGCCATAGCCTTATTGGATCATCAACCCTTTCCTTGACAAAGCATTTTATAGAAAATTCATCTTCAAGTTACTTGTTGAAAGATTTTGGTTTAACTAGTTTGGGTCTTAGATCGATAGCTTCGGCTAGTTCCGCCAAGATGACTTCCCTAACGTACTATCATCTCACCTCCACCCAATACTAGGTTGTTCAAGTTTCAAGTAATCTTTTTCCTATAACCGTTCTAATTTATGCACAAAATTAAATATGAATGACATGCCATATATTTAAAAGAAAATAATAGATGCATGTCCATGGCATTAATGCATGATTCAAACAAGTCCAAAGCATTTTAGTTACGTTTCTGAAGATGTATCAAATTCCCGATTAGATACATGTCATGTGAACCCGCGAATATGTCAACCCACTTTGACATATTTAGTTTTATTAAATTTATTGTTGTACTTTGGGTAGGATTTTATTTAATTTGAGTTTAAGTTATTTACGAATTAAAAAATATTACTTAAAGTTACGGATAATTAATCTAAGAATCAATTAATGATTAATTAAAGATTAATTTGAATTTGAGTTAACATTTAATTAATTTGAATTAATTTAAGTTTGAATTAATTAAGATCGAATTAATTTGAATTAATTTAAGTTTGAATTAATTAAGATCGAATTAATTTGAATTAATTTAAGTTTGAATTAATTATGTTTTAATTGAATTAATTTGAGTTTAATTTAAGTTTGAATTAATTAAGATTGAAATAATTTGAAGTTAATTTACGTTTGAATTAATTACGATTTAATTGAATTAATTTTAGTTTAATTTAAGTTTGAATTAATTATGATTGAATTAATTTTAAGTTAATTTAAGTGGAATTAATTAAGATTGAATTAATTTGAATTTAGTTTAATTTGAATTAATTTGGTTTAAATTTAATTTGAATTTAATTTAATTTAATTTGAATTTTAATTTTATTTAAATAAGATTTAATTTAATAAGATTTAATTTAATTTGAATTAAATTTAATTAAGATTTGATATTATTTGATTTTATTTAATTAAGATTTAATTTAATTTAATTAAGATTTAATTTAATTTGAATTTAATTTAATTAAGATATAATTTAATTTGAATTTAATTTAATTAATATTTAATTTACTTTGAATTTAATTTAATTATGATTTAATTTAATTTGAATTTAATTTAATTAAGATTTAATTTAATTTGAATTTAATTTAATTAAGATTTAATTTAATTGATTTGAATTAAGATTTAATTTAATTGATTTCAATTAATTTGAATTAAGTTTTAATTTAATTTGAATTTAATTTAATTAAGATTTAATTTATTTGATTTGAATTAAGATTTAATTTAATTGATTTGAATAAGATTTAATTTAATTGATTTAAATTAATTTTTAATTTATTGATTTGAATTAATTTGAATTAAGATTTAATTTAATTGATTTGAATTAATTTGAATTACGATTTAATTTAATTGATTTGAATAAAGATTTAATTTGATTGATTTGAATTAAGATGAACTAAGATTTAATTTGGATTTAATTTGAATTAATTAGAATTTAATTTAATTTGGATTTAATTTAAATTAATTTGAATTTAATTTGGATTTAATTTAAATTAAGTTAAGATCTCAATAATTAATGTTATGATTGATTAATAGTTGTGGGTTTATGTTTAGAATTTTCATTATTTTGAAAATTTCTGACTCTTCTTTATTTATCTTTTCATGTTTTTCTAACAATTCGGATTTGTTTGAACCTTTATGAACATTATTTACTATGGCCTTTATCTTAGATAGTTCCATATCCTCCTCATCCTCAAAATTACATATTTTAGTATCCTCAAAGTAGGAGAAGTAATTCGGGTCACCAGTTAATGTTTTGTAATAATTTTCAAGATTATCTGTAATTAAGTTGTTATCTAGAAAAATTTCATCTTCAGAATTATCCTCAAGAATATTTTTAACAAAATCATTTTTATCCTCAGAAATAATATTTTCAGAATTAACTTCTGGATTATCCTTAGGATTTTCAAATTCGATTTCAGAGTTATACAATGAATTTTCAAATTTGACTTCATAATTATCTAAAGGATTTTCAAATTTAGAATTATCTTTAAGATTTTTTACTTCAGTTTTATCCTTAAAATTATTGAATTTAGTTTTATCCTTAAGATTTTCAAATTTGAATTCGGGATTACTTTCATATTTAAATTCAGAATTAATTGTATCATTATCCGTAGAATTTTCAGAGTTTATTTCAGATTTAAGTTCAGAATTAATTTTAGCAATTATTGAATTGGTATTAATGATTAAACAATTTATTTCTAATATTTTAGCCATATTCACATTTTGTAACTCGTCATTCAAAATATCTACTTGCAGTAATTCTAACTTATCAGGGAAATTATCTAAAGTATTAAAAGACCTTGCAAGAATTTGTAAAATTTTTGGAACATAAATCTTACGTCCCTTCGTCGGACACTTGTTTTTGTAGTGTTCGTACTTCTCGCATTTGTAGCATCGTACGTGATCCTTGTTTTTCCGGACTCCTAGCGCTGGTGCCCCATTTGCCGACGGTTGTGTAGATCGAGTCTTACGAGTATGGCACTGATTTTTATAGTGCCCTCTCTCCCTGCACGTGAAACAAATAATATGGAACTTAAAAATGGACATTAAAAAAAATTGTACCTGATTCACCCGTGGGCTCCCCCTCAACTCCTGGCGTCGTTGCTCCGTCGGCGGTTAGTTCGGCGAAGAGCTGCCTAGCTCTGATACCAATTGTAGGACCGGTGCCGTCGATAGAGGGGGGGTGAATATCGATCATGAAAATTCTCGCGGAAATCTTCGTAAAACTTTCGAACTATATTCAGAGTGTTAGTGCAGTGGAAAATAAATAAAGAAAATTAAAAGCAAGACAGACACGCGGGATTTATTTACTTGGTTCCCGACCCCCCTGGGTCAGTACGTCTAAGGCCTATGTACTCGGCGTGAGTCCACTATTGGTCTCCTTTCCGGAATTTCCGGAGGCGGAGAAAACCCGTCTTACAGTTGATAATTGCAAGCAAGAATATTGAAACTTAAGTCCAGAGTTAAATAACAATAAACCGAACAAAACAAAATCTGAAGCTCGGCCGATCTGAACCTCCGAAGTGCCGCGCACTTCCTCCTGGAGCCTCCCGGTCGTAGAGCCTTGTCTCTAGCGTGTTGTCGTCAGTCAGAATGATCGGAATCACTCACAGCAGTTGTGTTTGAAGCAGAAGGGACGAAGCCCCTTATATAGGCTTCATATGGGCGCCTGATATGCTGGGGGCGCCCCTACAAACTCAGTCAAACCTTATCCCCACCCCGATCTCACCGCGGCTGATAAAACTTCTGACCAAGGCACCCCGGACCTCCTGGGCACCTGCGTGAAGGCTTATCTATGTTTCGAATTTGAAACAGCAATTACCGGTTTCAACTTGGGCGCCCCGGACCTCCCGGGCGCCCTGCTTGAAGCCTATTCTGCTTTCTTCAACTAAACTAAACCTTTTCTCTTTGGCTTGGGCGCCCCCATCATACTAGGCACCCAACATCAAGGTTTTCAACCCAAGACTGGGTTTTACCCTTTGATCTGGGCACCCCCATCAGTAGGGGCGCCTGGGTTGGCTGTTTTCGAACCTCTTGCCTGCTTTGTCTCCGGTTCTTGGTACCTGCAAGATACACAAACACAAAGCAAATATACATACAATGTTAGCCTTAAGGACTTGGTTCAGACTTCGGATTTCCACAAAACCCTAGGTCGAACCGACACAAGTTCCCAAAGTTCCCACCCCCGAGAACGCACCTTTCACCTACTCCTCTCAGGAGACAATTGCCACCCAGTCCTTCGGGTGGACTTTTGCTTAGCTTCCGATACTTCCGGACCTCGAGACGCCCGAACCCTGACCCGTCTCTACTTCTGTCCTTAGTCATGGCTCAGCTAAGTTGCTCAATCCCTCGGACCAAGACTTCATGCCCAAACCCTAAGTCCAGGACTTCGGTGCCCAACACTCGGTCAGGTCTTCGTGCCCAATTCCCCGAACTAGGACTTCGGTGTCCAACCCTCGGCCAGGTCTTCTTGCCCAGTCCTCGACCATGACATATTGCCCACCTTCCGAGCAGGTCTTCGGTGCCCAGCCCTTTGCCAGGACTTAGTGCCCAATCCTCGATCAGGACTTAGTGTCCACCTTCCGAGCAGGTCTTAGTGCCCAGCTTCACTCACCAGGTCTTAGTGCCTAAGTTAACTTGGACTTTTCTTCCACTTAGGTTACTCCTCCTTTGCTCCCCTTTGTCTGTTCAATGTATCACTGGCTTAAGTGTATTGTCAAACATTAAAACACTGAGGAGAACATCATTGATGCAACTTGCACCAATAGGACATTCCTAGACCTACCCTCCTTTCTAGGCACATTCCTTCCCTTCTTGGGATTAATGTCATGATCCTTAGGTACACAAGTCTTAGATCTAACATGATGCATGCTTTTCTTAGGGTTATGATCTACCTTGTTAACCCTAGTCCTATCATTGTATCTAAATCCAAAATTGTGCATAAGTAAGTAATTTTCATGATGTCTAGCATGCATGGATGAATAAGTTGCATGATTTTTAATATTCATGGAGGACTCAAACTAGAATTACATTTTAACTTAGGGTTAGGAATTACCTCCCTTACCCTTGAAGTTCCTCCTTGTTGTGAGCTTTGCTTCCTCCTTTCTTCTTTCTCCCATCTCCTCAAGTGTCTCATTTTCTTGAGCTCTTTCTTCATTGGACACTTGGTGTGGTAGTGCCCTAGCTCACCACACGTGAAGCATCGAATCCTCTGTTTCTTCTCTTGGGATTCTCCATTCCTACACCTCATGTTAGTATTTAATTGAATTGAGATGAGTTTAGACTGTACCTCTTTTTTCTTACCATTTGGATACTTATCCTTGTAGTGCCCCTTTTCGTTGCACCCAAAGCATGTGATGTGGTCCTTTTTCTTTGCTTTGGTGGAGGTGGAGGCTAGGTTGACTTTTTCCTCATCCTTGGATGATGTGGATGCTTCCTCTTGTTCCGGCATGATTGAGGGTCTCTCCTCCCCCTCAATCCTTGACGTTGACACCTCCTCTTCTTCTCTTGAGGAAGTGGATGATCTCTCACTTTCTTCTTCCACTTCACTTGATGAGACGATCAATTCTTCTCCTTTTTCTTCTTCTTGAACCATTTGACTCATCTCTTTGGGTTCTTCCATTAGTTGAGCTCGGGTAGGGTTTTTATGAAATTCTTCTACTTTGATCCACAATTCATGTGCATTTTTGTACTCCCCTACACCACTCAAAACATTAACAGGCAAAATATTAGTTAATACACTAATTACCTTTTCATTTGCCTTGGATTGATTTTGTTATTCTTTATTCCAATATCTAGGTCTAAGCCTCTTCCCGTGCTTATCCTTTGGAATCTTGAAGGGCTCTTCAAGTGCAATCCGAAGGTCCCACTCTATTCCGAACCATGTTTCCATTCTTGCCTTCCAATACATGAAATCTTCATGGGCGTAGGGCAGTGGAGTGTAGATGTCATCCCCGAATTTGTCTTCTATTGTTCTTCCCTCTAGCCTTTGCTCTTCTTGGCGGTTATTCCAATCACGAGCGGTCCTTCGCTCTGATACCAATTGTTAGATCTTGTATGGTTGCTAGAGGGGGATGAATAGCAAATCTTCGGATCTTCTTGTACGTACGTTGTTAGTTGCGCAGCGGAAACAATAATAATGAAAACAAACAACACTAACAAGAATGATTTACATGGTATCCACCGCTAAGGGTGACTAATCCAAGAATCCGTAGGTGGATCACTGATAATTACCATTTTGTTGATCAGATTAGGCTCTCAAATCCATGTTTTGATTCCTTTTTATATGCATAAGTTTGCATTTACATTAGGTTTCATGAATTATCTCTATTTTAGCTTTGGATGCAAATCTTTGTATATTTGAGATATTTTGGCACTAAAATTTGAATCTATTTTATAGGCTTTGAATGATCATGGACCTAGATCAGATTGGATCAAACTTGAGCTAAGACTTGGCTTCAATCAAGGGGATCAAGAGATGGATGAATGTGAGTCGTCCAATCAAGAAATGGTGAGATCTGAGCCATCTGGCAACTTCTGATCAATTCGAGCTCAAGATAGAGTTAATCAAGACCATAGATCATGATCTGAAGTTTTGGGCCAAATCAGAAGTCATTTGACCGTTGGATCAAGCTTAAGAGGAGTCTAGACCATCCATTCAAAAGGAAGGGTAATCTGAGTCATCCGTTGCAAATCTAATCAATCCAAGCTGAGGAGGAGCAGATCCTGACCATTGATGGAGATCTGGAAGGCTTAGACTCAATCAGAGGTGATCTGACCGTTGGATGAAGCAAGGATGATCACAGCCATTCAAATTCAAATGGGATAATTTAAATCAGAAACTTCTTCTCCGCCAAGCTCCGTCGTCGCAGGGTCGAGAGTTCTTCAGTTTTCTGCATCAGTTCTTCAAGTTTTTCTTCAGTTTCTTCTCTGATCGAGATCGCGCGCGGCCAACATCAGATTCATGTTTGTTTTCAAGTTTTCAGATCATCAAGATCGATTCCCTGTTAAGTTTGCAACAAATTTCTTCTCTGAAAGGAGCTAAGGTGAGGGTTTCACCGGAGTTCCGTTTCTGCCAATCGCTTCCGATTGATCGCTGGTTTTTTTTGTCCGGAGCTGTCAAAGCTTTAGAGGGGTTCTCCGATGTATTCTGATAGTTTCTGAGCTCGATCGCAATCCAGCCAATCAACAAGGAAGAGATCAGGACGAATTTTCAGCTACTGATCGTTCACTGCGATCGGACAGAGACATCACTGATCGGTTCCCAATCCGATCAGAAGAAGTCTTGATCGATCCAGTGACCGATCAGCAGAAGTCCTGATTGGTCCCGTGACCGATCAGGAAGAGCAGTACACACCAATCCATTGCAAACTGAACAAGGGAGGTCATTCTCGTTGGTTTTTGAGCTAGAGGGTTTCGAACTCAACTTTTGTGTGACGGCAAAGGGAAGTCTTGACAATGAACTGATTTGATGTTCGATTTAGGATTATTTTGGTTCTAAGCACTTATTTCTTCAAGTTGCTTTAGTTTGTTTCCAACTACACTCCAAGTCAAGTTCTTAAGCATTGTTTTGTTCTAGTTTTCATTATTCTGCAATTAGTTCTTAAATTTCAATTCCATCATTTGAATTTAATTGCTCAGTTTTCAAATAGGTTAAGTTTAGTTTCTGCAAATTTCGAATTAGTTTCTGCTTTAGCTAAGTTCATTCTGTTTCATATTTTATTTCATTCCTTATCGCAAAAACCCCATTTACTAGAAAACTCAAAACATCAAACGATAACTTCAAGCATGAGTTAAACATCCTAAATTAGTCCTTGGAAAAATATGACTTGAGGCCCCTATACTACACTTAGATTTGTGAGCAAAAGGTTTTCAACTTATAAATATCTAAATTTGAAGCTCATCGTGACACTTAATTGTAGGCCCATCAAATTTTTGGCGTCGTTGCCGGGGAGCATACTAGTTAAGTTTGTTTAATTTGAGCTTGTGCTTAGCTTCATATTCTTTCATACTATTTCATTTGCTTTATCTGACTATATACATTTGTTGTCATTTTGTTTGGTTTATGACCAGGACTGCAGGTGGTGACACCGATTTAAGTTAGGTTGAGTGAATTCAGATTAAGTCCTGGTCGGGGACTGGGCACGGAGTGATTGAAATCCTAGCGAGTGAAGCTAGGTTGAAGGAAATCCCGGTGAGTGAAGTGGGGTCCTGGTGAGTGAAGCCAGGTGACTGAAATCCTGGTGAGTGAAGCCAGATCCTGGTGAGTGAAGCCGGGTCCTGGTGAGTGAAGTCGGGTCGTGGTGAGTGAAGCTAGGTGACTAAAATCTCGGTGAGTAAAGTCGAGTCCTGGTGAGTGAAGCCATGTAAATGAAATCCCAGTGAGTGAAGCTGGGTCCCGGTGAGTGAAGTCGGGTGACCGAAACCCTGGTGAGTGAAGCTAGGTCCTAGCAAGTGAAGCTTGGTTGATTGATATCCCGGTGAGTGAAACCGGGTCCCGGTGAGTGAAGCCATGTGACCGAAACCCTGGTGAGTGAAGCCAGGTCCTAGCGAGTGAAGCTAGGTTGATTGAAATCCCGGTGAGTGAAGTTGGGTCCCGGTGAGTGAAGTCGGGTGACCGAAAACCTAGTGAGTGAAGTCAGGTCCTAGCGAGTGAAGCTAGGTTGAATGAAGTCCCGGTGAGTGAAGCCGGGCACGAAGTCTTTGTCCGGGGGACTAAGCACGAGTCAGAGAAGACTAGAGAGCCGTTCTCTTGACTTAGAGTTGAATTGGGAGTCTCTGGATCGGTCTGGTGACCGATGAGGGAGTTGGCACGAACTCCCTGTTGTGGATCGGTCTGGTGACCGAACCAAGGATGTCTGATCGGTCTGGTGACCGATCAAGGAGAGAACAGAAAGATTTCTATTTGGCTTCTGATCGTTCTGGTGAACGATCAGAGAGTGATCAGAAGGTTTAGGAAGAAACCCTTGATCGGTCTTCGTGACCGATCTAAATGTCAGAGATTTCTCACCCTGACCGATCAGGATGGCTCCTGATCAGTCAAGGATTAACCTGATCGGTCACCAGACCGATCAGGAAACACCCTGATCGGTCAGTGACCGATCAGGGGTTTTGGCCTGCGGGAGTTGGAAAAAGATGAAGGTTCTGTCTTCAGCTGTTGGATCAGTCTGGTGACCGATCCCCAATACTTGATCAATCAGTGTGACCGATCACAAGAAGTCTGCGATTCTTGGTTTCTAACTGTGGACCGATCAGGCTGGAGCCTGATCGTTCAGGGCTTTCCCTGATCAGTCTGGTGACCGATCAGGGTCATCTTTGATCGGTCTGTGGACCGATCACTTTAATTTGAATCCGCTGTCAGACTTCTGATCGCGTCTGTTTTTCTCTGCATTTTATCTGATACACTGCTAATTTCTTTGTGATACACTTTGCTAAGCTTCTGATGAGTGTGTAGGTTAGACAGTGATGATACGAACCAAGGAGAAGAGTCAATGGCGACATTCACCATGGCAGGTTTGTATGTATTCGATTTCCAGGTCTCAACGGCTTCTGGCGCGCGGCTGGCGACTGACGGAGGCTCAGCTGAAGAGGTCTTCAGGGACTGAGTGCTCAGTGGAGTCAGGGGGTCAGGCTGTGGCTCAGTGGAGGCTGATGGAGCTTGGCGATGGGAGCAGGAG
Organism: Boesenbergia rotunda; assembly: GCA_024364735.1. NCBI lineage: Eukaryota > Viridiplantae > Streptophyta > Magnoliopsida > Zingiberales > Zingiberaceae > Boesenbergia > Boesenbergia rotunda. Next base: position 73,291 of record JAGFNQ010003469.1, read on the forward strand.
CTTAAGAGTGGAAGCTGAGATATAGAGAAGTTGTAGAGAACAAACAGGAAAACAAGCAAGTATTGTGGCTGTGGGTTTCGCTGTTGTGTTGTGCTCCTTGTGTAGTTTCTCTCTTGAGCGTTCTTGTTAGATCTGTGAGCGACTCCCTCTATTGTCTCATGAGCTTAACTTGTATTATTTGGAGACTTGCTGTGGAGAGGTTTCTCCACCGAGAAGGAGGCGCTATTATATTCGGGTTCACCGGGGCTTGATCTGCCAACGGTCAAGGGATCGCCTATCTCACGGGCACGCCATGGAGTAGGGGTAAGTTATCCCCGAACCTTGTACATCCTCGTGTTAGCGCCTATGTGGTTTGTTTCATTTATGCATTTATACTTGTATTGTTTTCTTCCGCTGCTGCTAACCCTAAGTGCAGAGAGTTCAAAAGAGGCTAAGACTTGTGTCTGGCTACATTCACCCCCCCCCCCCTCTATAACCATCCAAGTTCCAACAAGTGGTATCAGAGCTTGGGGCTTTGTTCAAACGGCTTAACATTCGAGAGCTAACAACGATGGCTTTGAGAGAAGGTTTTAGCACTAGCAGACCACCCTTCTTCGACGGATCAGATTTTCCATATTGAAAGTCGAGGATGGAGTATTATTTGAAGACCAACATTAATATGTGGTTTGCTGTGAAGGAGGGTTTCATCCCTCCAAGAGATACTGAAGGAAAAGAGTTTGAGTTCTTAAGTTGGTCAGCTGAGCAAACTCGCAAGGGAGAAGCCGATGCTAAAGCTGTTATCACCTTGCAATGTGGGATGACTAAAGAGCAGCTAATCAAGGTTGGCCCCTTTACCTCTGCCAAAGACCTATGGAACAAACTCATTGAGCTCCATGAAGGAACTCAAGACACTCGGACATCCAAGAAAGACCTCCTTCTCAGCCAACTTCAGAACTTGACAATGGAAGAAGATGAAATTGTAAGTATGCTTCATGGGCAGTTCAAGGAGATCTTCAATGGTCTCCATTCCATTAATGAGAAGGTAGAGAACCGAGATCTTGTAAGGTATATCCTCAAATCTTTCCCTAGGAATTCCTTGTGGTCATCCATGGTGGATGCCTACAAGGTATCTAAGGATCTTTCAATTATTAAGTTAGAAGATTTGTTTTGTGAAATGGAGTTGCATGAGATCTCTAACCAAAGCCCCTAGGAGAAGGGTGTGACTCTTATGGCAGGTGACAGAAGGAAGAAGAAGAAGGAGAAGAAGAAGGAAAAGGAGGAGAGCTTCTGTCACATGACCCTAATGACCATAGAGGATTCGAATGAAGAAAGGAGTGATACCGAATCAAGGGACTCCTCAACCGCGCCTTCATCATCTTTGGATGATGAAGAGGTAATCTCTTTCAAATTAGATAAATGCTATAGAACAATAGCTTGCTTGACAAACAAGCTCAAAATGTCTAAGAACAAGGTTAAGTCATTAAGATTAGAGGTAGAAGAATTAAAATCCTCTAAAGTTGAGGATATTAATGATTTGCATGATGAGTCTCATAAGGATGAAAACAAGACCCTAAGGAGCGAAATTGAAAATCTCAAGAATATTCTTGAGAAGTTTTCAACTAGCTCTAAAACTTTAGACATGATACTAAATTCACAAAAAGCGGTTTACAACAAGGTTGGTTTAGGATACCAACCCAAAGAACCAAGTTTCATGTCATTGACGTCTAGAACCCATAATAGGTCACAACATGTTTCTAGGGGTCAAAAAGGTAGAAGGAAAATGACCAAGGCATGGGTGCCAAAGTCATTCATTGTAGATGTGTTAGGTCCCAAAATTTGGGTACCTAAAACCTCTATTTTTCGAATTGTATAGGCATTGATTGAGGGGAAGCATCTATCAATATCGGTGGTTGATATTGGGTGCTCCAAACACATTACTAGAGATAAGTCAATGTTCACTATGACAAGAAGTCTAAGTTTAAGTCTTCTTCCTTTTAACTGCCTCCTTATAGAGAATTTAGAGAATCCCATGGCAACTTCATGTTTTTGTGATCAATGTGTGTTTTGAAATGTTTTTGAAACTGTTTAAATGAGATAAATGCATGTCGGACAAAATACAACATTATGAATTGTATTGATACCCAAAATTTGTTGGGGAATTTTGATACAAACCTGCTGTACAAAGTTAGGGATTATGGAATTGATATATATGTTGAACAAACTTGAACATTTCTGTTCTTAGGATTTTTAAACAACATTTCCCTTTAATGTTTTTCTTTGTTGATGTGGAAACATACATGTTGGTTAAGGGAAATTTTTTTAAAGACCAAATGGATTAAATCTAATTGAATTAAGGATTAGGGTGTTTGAATGTTGAAACAGATCTATTTCTAAAACATATTAGTTTCAGACAACGTCCTGTATCAAACCTGATCGGTCCACCGACCGATCAGAACTTACCCTGATCGGTCTGGTGACCGATCAAGATTTCTTCTAATCGGTCAGGTGACCGATCAGATCAAGGAATTTCCTGATTGGTTCAAAATTCCTCAGTCCGATCCCCTTTTCATCAAATTGTATCAGATCTCTGATCATACTTACAAACAACATACAATCCGATTATAATTGGAACATACTCATCATACTTGGAACAAACCGACTACTGATTCGATACAAACCCGTGTTAGGATTTTCAAAATTCATAAGAAAGGGTTGGTTGAATCATGACTCTTGTTCCTTGATGAGGAATAACTTTTAGTCAAGAAACTCATGTCGTGTTTCAAAAAATTTTCTGAAATACCTATTGTCTACACCCGTGTGGTCGGATGAATTTTGGATTGAACAAACATGTTCCTAGAAATTTCAATTGTTAATGCAGTCTGATCTTGAACGAATCAGAGTTACAGAAATTTTTCTCAAAAGTGATCGTCCATAGATAAATCAAAAAATTTTCTGTATCGAATAATCAACGAATCTGATTGGTCACGGAGACCAATCAGGACTCTCTGTCTGATACAGTTGCGTTCCCTATTGACATATAAAACATATACATGTTTGACCATGATATACTTCTGTATATGTTTTAATATGCAATTCAAAAATTATCCTTTGATCATTTTGGGTTTGGCAGAGACCCTCGTTTAAGGTGGAGGTATGTTAAACTTAATAACCATACTCTTTTCGATGTTTGACAAAGGGGAGAGAATGGTTGATTAAGTTTAGGGTTTGCTATTGTAGGGGGAGGATTTTGATTCCCTTACAATAATTGAATTGATTTCAATTGATCTTTAATACCTAAACTTAAATCGGGTTGTCAAACAACAAAAAGGGGGGATTGTTGATGCAGTCTGGCCCGTTTGTTATTTTGGTGTTGACACCGATTTAAGATTGGTTGAGTAAATTTGGATTAAGTCCTGGTCGGGGACTGGGCACAGAGTGATTGAAATCCTAGCGAGTGAAGTTAGGTTGAAGGAAATCTCGGTGAGTGAAGCCGAGTCCTGGTGAGTGAAGCCAGGTGACTGAAATCCCGGTTAGTGAAGTCGGGTCCTGGTGAGTGAAGCCAAGTGACTGAAATTCCGGTGAGTAAAGCCGGGTCCTGGTGAGTGAATCCAGGTAAATGAAATCCCGGTGAGTTAAGCTGGGTCCCGGTGAGTGAAGCCGGGTGACCGAAACCCTGGTGAGTGAAGCCAGGTCCTAGCGAGTGAAGCTAGGTTGAATGAAGTCTCGGTGAGTGAAGCTAGGCACGATGTCTTGGTCCGGGGGACTAAGCACGAGTCAGAGAAGGCTAGGGAGTCATTCTCTTGACTTAGAGTTGAATTGGGAGTCTCTGGATCGATCTGGTGACCGATCAGGGAGTTGGCACGAACTCCCTATTATGGATCGGTCTGGTGACCGAACCAAGGACGTCCGATCAGTCTGGTGACCGATCAGGGAGAGAATAGAAAGGTTTCTGTTTGGCTTCTGATCGTTCTGGTGAACGATCAAGGAGTGATCACAAGGTTTAGGAAGAAACCCTTGATCGGTCTTAGTGACCGATCAAAATGTCAGAGATTTCTCACCCTGACAGATCAGGATGGCTCTTGATCGATCATGGATTGACCTGATCGGTCACCAGACCGATCAGGAAACACCCTGATCGGTCAGGTGACCGATTAGGGGTTTTGGCCTGCGGGAGTTGGAAAAAGCTGAAGGTTCTATCTTCAGCTGTTGGATCGGTCGATCCCCAATACTTGATCGATTAGTGTGACCGATCACAAGTAGTCCGCGATTCCTGGTTTCTCACTGTGGACCGATCAGGCTGGAGCCGTATCGTTCAGGGCTTTCCCTGATCGGTCTAGTGACCGATCAGTGTCAGCTCTGATCGGTTTGTGGACCGATCACTTTAATTTGAATCCGCTGTCAGACTTCTGATCACGTCTGTCTTTCTTTGTGTTTTATCTGATACGCTGCTGATTTCTTTGTCATACGATTTGCTAAGCTTCTGATGAGTGTGCAGGTTAGACAAGGATGATACAAACCAAGGAGAAGAGTCAATGGCGACTTTCACCGAGGCAGGTTTGTATGTATTCGATTTCCACGTCTCAACGGCTTCTGGCGCGAGGCTGGCTAGTGACGGAGGCTCAGCTAAAGAGGTCTTCAGGGACTGAGTGCTCATTGGAGTCAGGGGGGCAGGTTGTGGCTCAGTGGAGGCTGATGGAGGTTGGCGATGGGAGCAGGAGCTTAAGAGAGGATGCTGAGATATAGAGGAGTTGTAGAGAACAAACAGGAAAACAAGCAAGTGTTGTGGCTGTGGGTTTCGCTGTTGTGTTGTGCTCGTTGTGTAGTTTCTATCTTGAGTGTTCTTGTTAGATCTGTGAGTGACTCCCTCTATTGTCTCGTGAGCTTAACTTGTATCATCTGGAGACTTGCTATGGAGAGGTTTCTCCACCGAGAAGGAGGCGCTATTATATCCGGGTTCACCGGGGCGTGATCTGCCGACAATCAAGGGATCGCCCACCTCACGGGTACGCCAAGGAGTAGGGGCATTTCTTCGTGTTAGCGCCTGTGTGGTTTGTTTCATTTCTTCATTTCTGCATTTATACTTGTATTGTTTTCTTCAGCTACTGCTAACCCTAAGTGCAGAGAGTTCAAAAGAGGCTAAGACTTATGTCTGGCTACATTCACCCCCCCCCTCTTTAGCCATCCAAGTTCCAACAGTGATCATGAGGAATTTGATCCTGAGATTTAGAGAACATTCAGAGCTAGAAAAAAAATTCAAGGAAGAGTTTCAGAAGCGATTGGAAATATTCCTACTTATTCGAGATGGAGGGTTTCGGAAGCCAATACCAATAAAGTACCAACCCCTATTCATCTACCTACAATCCGGATTGGGAGGATCATCCGAATCTAAGTTATGGGAATTCATTTTATCAACAACCACCCTTCGAACAAGTTCAATAGCAGAATCAGTTTTCTTATTATAATTTACTGCAGCCAAACCAAGGTTTTCAGCAGTATTCTCAACCATTCCAGCAACCTTATTCGAATTTTTAGCAAGGAAATCAGATTTTTCAACCTCAACTTCAACAATTTCAGCATGAATTTCAGCCGATTCAGAATTTCCAGCAAATTTTTCATCATTCACAGCCTTAAAATCAAAATTTCCAGTTTCAAAATCAGGATTTTCAGCAAGAAGATCAGAATTTTCAAAGCAATAAATTCCAGCAATTTCCACCAAGTTCTCAACCCAATTTCCAGCAATTTCAACAGCCTATTCAACCATTTAATCATCCCCAACTACCGAATTTTCAAAGTTCACAGCTTGTTCAAGATTTTCAGCAACCCAATGTTTCATTTCAAGGCCAACAAGTGTCTCATATCAATCAAGAAGACTTTGGGGACTCTAGTGGATTTAATGCACAACAACAAATGCTTGAGGAGGTGATACAACAAATTCTACAACAACAACAAATTTTGCTACAACAAGGGCAACAAAAGAATGATTTCACTTTTCAAAATATTGAGAGACATATTGGACAACTTGCAAGTGGAATGAATCAATTACAAACCCAAGGATTGAGTCAATTACCATCTCAAGCAACTCCTAATCCTAATGGAAATGTTAGTGCCATAACTATGAGAAGTGGGGATGTTTCTTCAGGTCTAAACACTCCAAGGGCTGATTTTTCTGAAAAATTTCCAGCCACTTGTTTCCCAACTTATTTCAGCCCCAAAATGGATTCTACATCAGTTGAAAGTGACCCTCGATCAAGCCTAAGTCCTTTTTCTATTGATCTTGCAATTTTGGTGGAAGAAAAAGAAGAAATCAGTAAAAAGAATGCACCTACAGCAGCTAAACCTATCGAAGTTCCTGCTCAAGACTCATTTCCAAAAGTTTCGGCTCAAGAGGAGGAACCAAGGGTCCCTTTACCCTTCCCACAGTACCCCAGAGAGGATCATTCTAACATGAGGATGGGTATTTTAGATGAGTTAGTTGATGAAGATTTATTTACTGATAGAGTTTCAATTGGTATTCACAGAGGATATTTGAGCTCAGAGGAGGCAAAGGATGCATTAGCTGTTGGGACCGGGTGCATGTCGACAAGGATACGGGTTCGTAAAATTTTAAATTTTTACGTGCAGCGGAAGAATTTGCATAAAATAGTTTCCTAAATTATTTTAACTTCGTATCTAGCATGCAATCTTATGGTGTGTTGACATAATCATAAAATAAAACTTCGCGGAAAAGTAAACTAATTTACTTTATACCTTTCGTAACTCGAAGAAAGGGACGAGATCCAACCGTAGCGTCCCTTGGAAGCTCCGCCTCTATTCGCGTCCACGCCGAGTTCTCTTCGGGATGACTTCGCAAAGTCACGAGTTTTGTGCCAATGAGAACTACTAGATCCTCCGAAGACACAACTAGAAGAACAAGAGAAAAGATAGGAAACTAACCACCAAAGTAACGGAATCTAAATTCCGGAAGAGACGAGTTGTGATCCGCTTCTTCTTCTACTTGGTTGGCTTCTCCTTCTTCTTGATAGCTAACGGCAACCACCCTAGGGTGTGCTAGGTGCGCCGGCCCTAGGTTGTAGGAAGGGGCGCCGACCCTAATCCTCTTAAGGGGCGCCGGCCCTAATGAGGAAGAGAGAAAGGGAAGAGAAGAATAGAGAGAGAGGGAGAGGTTAGCTCTATATAAACTAGTTCGGATTAAAGGCTTCCCTTTGGTTCCTTATATAGTTGCTTCTCCCTTGCCAAGTCTCCTCTTAACAGAATTAACGGAATTAGTTATCATAAGGAATTTATCCTATAAATTCTCTTATGAATTATTCCGTTTAAACCAAGTTTTATTATAACTATCTTTATAATAAAAACTAATTAGTTATCATAAGAAATTTATCCTATAAATTCTCTTATGAATTATTCCGTTTAAACCAAGTTTTATTATAACTAATTTTATAATAAAACTAATTAGTTATCATAAGAAATTTATCCTATAAATTCTCTTATGAATTACTAAGTTTTATTATAACTAACTTTATAATAAAACTAATTAATCTCTCCTTTTATTATGGAATAAATTTTATAAGAAATTTATAAACTTTCTTATTATGGAAAAATCAATTCATAATTGATTTTATAAAATTAAAATAAATCAATTCATGGATTATTTTAACTTCCATAAAAAGGAATAAATTTCTATAAATTTATTTATATAAATTTCTTTATACAAATTTATTTATCCATAATTTATAAAATAAATCGCGCTAGATCTATTTTATTAATTAAACCAAATAAAATGGTTTTCTCCCTTTAATGTGGCCGGCCAAACCAAAGAGGGTGGGCACCCTCTTTGGCCGGCCACTTCAAGCCCCACCAATCGCGAATTAAACTCATTTAATTCGCCCAATAAGCCTTCAAAAGACTTAGCCATTTTTAGTTTCCATTGCGCCTCTGATTAACTCAGATTCGACTTATTTCTCTTGATTGGAAAATCCAATTTTCAACTCGTTTTAAATCCCTCGGATTACTCGTAGTGCGTGTGACTAAATAGGCTTTCGATTTATGTTGGCCGTCTATAATCAACTAATTATAGAACGATCATGAGTGGCACCTAGTAGTACATCATGATCCCCAATTAATCGAAAGATCAACGGTTTGACCTCAGAAGAAATTATTTTGAAACCCTTCAGCAGCTCTAATGAATCGTGCCTCATTCCCTTCACCATCTTATACCCACTTGGTTCAGGACACGGTTTATTTGTGTCAGTCCCCACTAGGTTGACTACGTCACACCTAGCCCAAGTAATGTCTTTCTCGTCCTTTGGATTTCTAATTACTCTCATGTATTTTAGAGACTCGCACTCTAAACATGATATACTCTGGCCAGAGGTTATGAGTAACAATCTGACGATAGGCCTGGGTATACATCTCCTCGCAAGGAGTGGTGAATCCTTTGTAGGCTGTTCAAACATCTTCGGGCACTTCGGCTTATACCCAATCATCCTGGGTCCACACCTCCTTGGAGATGCTTGCTTAAGATGTTAAAGTATAAGTCTCCATGGCCAAGATGACTTGAACACCGCAAGTCAAAGGAACATCGCACTTAAGCCGCAGTAATAACTTCATTGACATATCTATATATAGATTCCATATGAAGTCTTACAGCTAGTCACTCCAATGAACTAGTTCCCTTAACTAGCATCCATGTTTATCTCCGAACATCCCAATGTCACCAGCCAGTGAGAATCAGCTGATTAAAGAATACCCCATGTTAGTCTCAACAGAATTGATAGTGTCCGTATTTATCAATTCATCGACTAGGGATATTTTCAATACTTCACATTTGCACATTTAGAGATAATCACTAGTTGTGATCCCATCATAAATTCTCTTATGCTGTGAGTTGTATTGCGGACATTCAGTAGATGAGTTTAAGATCCCAATCAAATACAAACATGTATACTCAAATAGTGAATTATCATTTATTAAAATAAATGTTTGCAACCATAAGGCGATTGCCTTAGGACACTTCTCTCATATCACTAACATTAGCTATAGAGGAGGCTGAAGATTTAAAGATTGTATCTTATTCATTCGCAGCTGGAGAAGATTCTTTAGGTGTAGGGGATTGCACAGAGCCCCAGGGATCACCTATATTGATTGACATATCAGAAGATTCAGAGGATAGGTACGAAAGTGTAGGGACTTGCATGGTGGGAGCAAGGACCCAAAAATCATTTCTTTTAGTTGTATGTCCACCAAAACCTGAGCCTGAGGTGGAGCCTTTCCCTGACCAGGAGGAGGCCATAGTTATATCCACTCTTGTAGAACCTTCAGGTATTTTTCAGCACGACAAGGTAAGTATTTCTCCTAATTTTTTAGGAAAACTCATAGAGGTACCTAAGGTTGATTTTATTGGTTGTGATGCATTTCTTGATACATTCTGTGTAGAGACTGATTGTATTTCATCTTTTTCTTACCCTGCATGTGTGCGGGAGGTATTTCCTTCTCATGGTTTTGCAGGGTGTCGAAGGTTTCTTGAGTGGGTGCTCCAATTAAATAGTCTCCAACCTCCTGGAAGGATTTCCAAAGAGCATATAGTGGGAGGAGTTGAGTTTACTTTGATTCGTAGCAATTCACCCCAAGAATGGATTTTGCACCTTAATCGTCTCCGACCACTAGAACATACTTATGCTAAGTTGATGAGGAACCGAGCAATGCACTATGATATTGATCACATGAGGATAGTTCTTTCGACCACCCAAACCACCCCACTATCGAGATGGATGTTCCATGCTCTCTACCCAACTTAAAGGGGAGTTTGTGTTGGTGCAGAAAGCACCAAAGTCAAACCTGTGTTTTGATAATGGCAACAGGGTTCAAAAGTTAAGTCTTATTTGTGATCTAACATGTCACTTGAGTGTGCAGAGCAAAAAGCCCTAGCGAAGGACTGCTAGGCACTGGCGAAGGAATGCCAGAATGAAAAACCCTAGCGAAGGACTGCTAGGCAACTGGCGAAGGACTGCCAGTATCCAAGACCTAGCGAAGGACTGCTAGGCACCGGGCGAAGGACAGCTCGGCATCCAAGACCTGGCAAAGGACCGCCAGGCAAAAGTCCAACCAAAGGAGCGGTTGGCATCAGGTAAACTCTCCCGAGAGGAGTAGGTGAGGACGCGTTCCCCATCGAGGGAACAGTAGGCGTTGGTTCGACCTAGGGTTCCATTTAGGAAACCCAAAGTCAGAACCAAGACAGCTAAGGCTGTATAATCTTATGTTTTACTGCTTTATGTTGTTTTCGGACTAACCCTGGATGCAGGACCAAAGGAACGAGTGTCTGCAGCTCAGAGAGCCTCAATGGAGTGAGGCAGCAGCTGAGTAGGGCGCCCTGAGTGTCCAGGGTGCCCCCAAGGTGAACATGAAACAAATGAAGCAAAAGGAGCTTCGGCTGACTACTGGCCGGGGCGCCCTCAGCAGCCAGGGCGCCCTCAATGCCCAGGGCACCCTCAGCAGCCAAGGCGCCCCGCGCCTATGCCAGCGAAGCCGATTACATCTATCTAGCCGAGAAGCCCGCACTGAAGAAGTCAAGCAGGGCGCCCCCTGCGTCCAGGGTGCCCCCAGTGTCAAAACTCATCCCTATTCGAGTGGGATAGAGTTTGACCGAGCGAAGCTCGGATCGCTTGACACGTAGGGGGGCGCCCCCGACGTCCAGGGCGCCCCTAGGTGCTATAAATAGCACCCAACGCCTAGGCTTCCAAGAATATCTCGAACACAAAGCTTCTACGCTCTTCTGCTCTCACGCCTCGCTCCAGAAACTGCCCAACTCGAGCCGACGACGTCCTGCTGCTCCGGAAAAAGTCAATCCACTCCGGACGTCGGTAAAGAAGAGAGAATTTCAATTTACTACACTTACTCTGTAATCAATATTTGTAAATTGTTTTTGCGCCTATATTGAATTGCCCAAAGTAAACGGTCAACGACCGTGGGCCTTGGAGTAGGAGTCGACCTAGGCTCCGAACCAAGTAAAACCTCCCGTGTTTGCGTTGTGTGTTTTTAGTTCCGCTATGCAATTTCTCTTAAGTTTTCAAATCCGAAAGTTTTCCGATATTCACCCTCCTCTATCGGTTTTCTCGATCCAACAAGTGGTATCAGAGCGGGGAAGTTCAAACCTGGTGCAACCACCAGTTTGAAATTTTTTTTCGGATTTTTATTCTCTATTTCTTTTCTACGAATTTTCATTAAATATTTCGCTCGAATTTTTTTTAATCGAGGTTGGTGCAACACCCCTCGTTATTTCATTTTATTCATCCAACACTACTAATCCAAGACCTAGTCTTGGGAAATTTCTTTCTTTTTGTTAGTTTCTTATTTTACAGATCAAATGGCCATGCAAGAGGGATTTAGCACTGCCAGACCTCCACTTTTCAGTGGAGAAGACTTTTCCTACTGGAAAAGCCGAATGGAGGTCCACCTGAAAACTCAGGTGGACATGTGGATTATCATCCAGTCCGGATTGGAGATTCCCACAAACGCTGAAGGCTTACCTCAAAGCTACTCAGAATGGGACACCACTCTCAAGCGCAAAATAGAAGCCGATGCAAAAGCAACACAAACCCTACAATGCGGCCTGACAAAAGAGGAGCTGAACCGAGTGGGGCCCTTCAACAGTGCCAAGGAGCTATGGGCAAAATTGATCGAGCTGCACGAAGGAACATCAGATACTAGGATCAGCAAGAGGGATCTGCTCCTGAACAAATTGTACACCATCAAGATGGCCGACACTGAAACAGCAGCCCAACTCCACGCACGCATACAAGAATTGATGAACGGTCTTCACACTATAGGTCACAAGGTAGAAAACCGTGACCTAATAAGGTATGCCTAAACGCATTCCCTAGAAATACCTTGTGGGCATCTATGGTAGATGCATACAAGGTTTCAAGGATCTCTCTAAAATTAAATTAGACGAATTGTTTTCTGAGTTAGAACTTCATGAACAGACTAACTGCAATATGGCCGAGAAGAGTATTGCTTTTTTGCAGGAAAAACTGGAAGATCGACAAAGAAGAAACCTCAACCTGAACCCGAGTCTACCTCAGACTCAGACGCAGAAGATGAAGAAGGAGATCAATCTGAGCTGGTCCGACTAGCCCGAAGTATTATAAAAATTGAAGAACCAAGCAACACACGGAGACAAGCCGAAGAAAGGACGAACCAGCTGAACCAGCAAGTGACAAACACAAGCCCAACGTAACCTGCTACGAATGCAAGAAGAAGGGCCACTACAAGACAGAATGTCCAAATCTAAAGGAGTCCAAGAAGACAAGACGGAAAAAGGCACTCCAAGCAACCTGGGACGAATCATTCTCAGAAGAAGAAGAAGAAGCACCCCAGTCCAACCTTCTAGCCCTGACCGCCTCAGAAGAAGTCAAGATCGAGTCTGAATCAGAAAAGGACGACGGCAAGCTAACCTTTTCAGAAGACGGCGAAATCAAGGTAAGCGGTTTCAATAAACGTCAATTAAACGAACTTATCTCTTATCTTTCTCGAGATTTGGCGAAAGCCAAACTCCGAGTCGAATCCCTCCGACAGGAAGTAAAACTCCTGAAAGAGGGAGCTGACTCTAAATCATTAACCGAGAACATTCAAGAAGGAACTCCTACTCAAGTTGAAAGACTTGAGAAAGAAAACTCCTCCCTGAAAACTCAGGTTAAGGATCTTAGAGCGGCCTTAGAACGATTTACTTCTGGTTCCAAAAATCTTGACATGATTCTTCGAAAACAGAAGTCCGTTCTAAATCGATCCGGACTTGGCTACAGAACCAAATCCCGACAAAGATCGTATTTTGCTGTACTGAATCAGTCCAGAGGTAAAGTTCAGGCATGGGTACCTAAACTGTGCCTGAACCAACCAACTGGATCAAATCAGTATTGGATCCCCAAGGACAAGATTCACATCTTGCCTAATCATTATCGTGGATTTAGTCCAGGGGGAGCCAAACTGAAAACTATATTCATTGTTAGATAAAATCCAACTTACTTTTGCAATTTGCTTGATTGATTGTTTATTTAAATTTATGCAATTTACCATTCTTAGACTTAGGTTAGTTTAAGGACTAAACAAACTTAAACTAAAACTTGACAACATAGTATTGGGTGGAGGTGAGATGATAGTACGTTAGGGAAACCAATTCTAATAAGATCAAGTCTACTTGGTCTCTTTAGACTGGTGAAACTAGCCGAAGCTACCGATCCAAAACCCAAACTAGTTAGACCAGAACTTTTTCAAAGATTAATTTTGAAAATGAAATTTCATTAAACGGCTTTGTCAAGGAAAGGTTTGATGATCCAATAAGGCTGCGGCCAAAGAAGGCCTAGTGCCTCGCCAAGACCCGGAAGCCAATTTTTTAGTTTCAAATTCAAATTACATTTTGTAAAATTCAAATCTAACACATTTTTCAGTTAAGTATAGATTCAAACAAAATAAATTAAAAATGCTTTCAAAATTAATTAAGATTTTTTTTGAATTTTTTTTTGTATCAAAATCTGTCTCACAAAACCTATAAGGCTAACGTGATTGACAATCCTTGATTGGGTGAGATAGTAAAATTAAAACTCAATTATGATTCCTTTAATACCTGTATTATAGTTAAATCCTATATTTCAAACCGTGGTCAACTTGGTCAAATCATGGTCAACATAGTCAAAATATGGTCAAGGAAGTCAAATTACGGTCAAAGCAGTCAATCCTCGGACAATGTAGAGAAACCTTGGTCAAAACACTCAAATTGGGTCAAATCCTGTCAAAAACACTCCTCTAGGGTCAAAAACTGTCCTTAGGGCGCCCAATCCCTTGAGGGCGCCCCGAGGTTATTCAAAAGCTGCCAAAAGGCAGCTGCAGACCCGGTTAAGGCGCCCTCGTCAGGCGAGGCGCCCTCCTACAGTCCTTCAACGGCAGAAAGCTGCCGAAAGGTACCTACACGCCTGGTCAGGGCGCCCTCACCAGACGGGGCACCCTCGGCAGACAGGGCGCCCTCCCGATAAAGGGCGCCCGAAGCTGCCTATAAAAGGGGTTCCATTCCCCTTCTTCTCTTCACACTCAAACCACTCCTTCTCCTCAACTCTCTAAAAGATCTTGCAACCCTCTCAAGCTCTCATCTTCAATAATGCCTCCCCGAGCAACCCGGTATAATTTTTTTTATTAAGTTAATTTCTTTCCAATTTTTCTCTAAATGCAATACTTTCTTTAAATACACATTCTTTCTCTTAGAAGACGCCGACCAAACTAGGCAGAACCCGGTACCCAACCTAGTCCTGATCCTAGGTTTCCAAATTTAGAATTGTGTAATAAGTTCGCTCGTACCACCTATAAACCTATAAAGACAAGCTACTTGAATAGACAATTCTTTACCCAATCCTGTCCCTTAGCAATGACCATCATAAACTTTTACCAACTTGACAATCTCGTATTCTGCACCCACCCAATCAATACTTCCTTATGTGCAGAATTTTACAATAATATAATTAGACAGGATAGTCTCATGTTCTCCACCACTGTTCAAGGAATCCCCTTGACTATCACACCAACCTTACTCAACCGATTTCTAGGACTACGACTCTCGCAGTCCACCATCTGTTGTTACCCTCCTAGGGAGCCTCCCTTTGATGCTCCCTACTCTCAGATTACCTTAGATACATTGCACTCATATTTCTTTAGAAAACCCGTGGCTAGACGATTTCAGTCTGTCGAATTAGAGGTCCAGGACTACGCTCTATATAGGGTCATAGTTCAATGTATTCTGCCATTATCCACCAGGGACGTCACCACTATGCGACCACTCTACGCCTTTCTCCTGTACGCCCTGATTCACCAGCTAGACATCGACATAGGACTTCATATGTTTCATGCTATCCTACACGCATCCAGTGTTACCACGCAAGGGCAGGTACGCACACCCTACTGCCACATCATCACGTCCATATTACATCACCACGGTAGAAACATTACCGAGGGAGAGATGGTCGCTTTGACCGATTACGATGAAATAGGCGATAGAAACTTCGCCCTAGCTGGTATAGAGGTGTCCGGTACCGGGGTCTTGTCCTGGAGACGTCAGAGAGCAGCTCCCCAGATCGACTCAGATGAGGAGGTTGAGGTCGACATCGGGGATCTAGCAGCAGCAGCCCGAGCGCACATAGACAAGCCCGCTCCACCGACACTCTATGATCGAGTGGCACAGCTAGAGACACATGTTCAGAGCCTCCGAGAGGAAGTGGAGGCCAATCATGCCGAGAACATGGAGGCAAATCTGGGCTACTACAACAAGTATATGAGCGCCATTAGAACTGAGAGGGAGGCCAGAGAGGCACAGTATACAGCTGACAGGGAGGCCAGAGCTGCAGAGTATCACGAGATGATGACCCTATTTCGATCCTGGCAGCCAGGCTCCTCTGATCATCCGGGTCCCTCGTCCTAGATTTGCTTAGTATTGTGCCAATACCTATTTGACTGCCCCTACTCAGTAGAGTTGACTTATGTTTGACCATATGACTGTGTTGACTATTCTATGACTACTGGTTTCTTATCTATTCAGCAGCTAGGATTATGCTCTGTAGAATAGATTAACTCTACTGTTGTCAGTTTCTAAAAATAGAATTTTGAAAAACTGTTTTAATTAATTTCAAAATCAGTTTGTTTTAAATCTTTTTCGACTTAGTTTTTCTTTCAAAACTACCCCCTTTCAAAACTAGGGCTTTTTCGTAAATGGACTTAGCTTAGGCCCTAACCCTAGAACTGCATGCACCTATAGATTTAGAAGCCAGCATCTCACAAGCACCTTAGGGTACTTTTGATTGATAACCTAGAAAGGGTTGAGATGCTTAGGTCTTTGCCTTAATTCAAGATACTTTAAGTCAGTGCATCTCAGTAATTGGGGCACTAAATACAACTTTTACAGCAATCAAGTTAAGTGTCAAGTTTAGAAAATCTAACTTGAATAGAAACACTTAACTTGGCTAACCCTAGCGAAAACTACTGCTTATAACAGTTAGTAAGTAGCTAAATGGGTTAGACAGGTTCCTACAAAGAAAAATAACTGATTTGGTCTAAGTCTTGGTTCAGTACAGCAAAATCAATTTTTTTTCAGTCATTTTTTTCGCAATTTAATTTCTGCAATATCTATCTGTTTTTGATATATGGCAAAGGGGGAGAGATAGGAAAGGAGAGAGTTCAAACTCTCAAAATGTTTTTTCAAAAAGTTAACTACTTTTCAAAGCTCTTCAAAACCTTTCTAGAAATACTTAAGTTTTTTATTTTAAGAAAATCCTACTAAGTACTTAAGTTTATTAAGTACTAAGTACTTTAAGCTTAAGTCTTTCAAAACTTCCATAAGTACTTTAAGTTTTTCAAAACTTCCATAAGTATTTTAAAAGTACTTAAATTATTTCAAAATTTGTCAAGTACTTAAATAGTTTCAAAGTTTACTAAGTGCTTAAGTTTTTTTTATCTTTCAAAACTTTTGAGTACTGTGAACTTAAGGCTTCAAATTTTTTTAAGTACTCTAAACTTTCAAAAAAAAACTCCTCTATGAACTTTTAAAACTTAAGTTATCAAAAGATTTCCAAAGTTTCTAAACTTAAGTTTTTCAAAGTGCAAAATCATTCTAAGTAAAGTTTTTAACTTAGAACCCCACGACGTTTTGAGAAATCTAGGGGAGATTCCTTCCAGGGGGAGGGAACAAATTTTATGTTTTTATTAAACTTAACTTTTTGAACTAGGGTTGCCATAAATCAAAAAGGGGGAGATTGTTGGTGTAGAAAGCACCAAAGTCAATCCTGTGTTTTGATAATGGCAACAGGGTTCAAAAGTTAAGTCTTATTTGTGATCTAACATGTCACTTGAGTGTGCAGAGTAAAAAGCCCTAGCGAAGGACTGCTAGGCACTGGCGAAGGAATGCCAGAATGAAAAACCCTAGCGAAGGACTGCTAGGCAACTGGCGAAGGACTGCCAGTATCCAAGACCTAGCGAAGGACTGCTAGGCACCGGGCGAAGGACAGCTCGGCATCCAAGACCTGGCAAAGGACCGCCAGGCAAAAGTCCAACCAAAGGAGCGGTTGACATCAGGTAAACTCTCCCGAGAGGAGTAGGTGACGACGCGTTCCCCGTCGAGGGAACAGTAGGCGTCGGTTCGACCTAGGGTTCCATTTTGGAAACCCAAAGTCAGAACCAAGACAGCTAAGGCTGTATAATCTTATGTTTTACTGCTTTATGTTATTTTCGGACTAACCCTGGATGCAGGACCAAAGGAACGAGTGTCTGCAGCTCATAGAGCTTCAATGGAGTGAGGTAGTAGCTGAGTAGGGCGCCCTGAGTGTCCAGGGCGCCCCCAAGGTGAACATGAAACAAATGAAGCAAAAGGAGCTTCGGCTGACTACTGGCCGGGGTGCCCTCAGCAACCAGGGCGCCCTCAGTGCCCAGGGCGCCCTCAGCAGCCAAGGCGCCCCGCGCCTACGCCAGCGAAGCCGATTACATCTATCCAGCCGAGAAGCCCGCGCTGAAGAAGTCAAGCAGGGCGCCCCCTGCGTCCAGGGTGCCCCCGGTGTCAAAACTCATCCCTATTCGAGTGGGATAGAGTTTGACCGAGCGAAGCTCGGATCGCTTGACACGTGGGGGGGGCACCCCCGACGTCCAGGGCGCCCCTAGGTGCTATAAATAGCACCCAACGCCCAGGCTTCCAAGAATATCTCGAACACAAAGCTTCTACGCTCTTCTGCTCTCACGCCTCGCTCCGGAAACTGCCCAACTCGAGCCGACGACGTCCTGCTGCTCCAGAAAAAGTCAATCCACTCCGGACGTCGGTAAAGAAGAGTGAATTTCAATTTACTACACTTACTCTGTAATCAATATTTGTAAATTATTTTTGCGCCTATATAGAATTGCCCAAAGTAAACGGTCAACGACCGTGGGCCTTGGAGTAGGAGTCGACCTAGGCTCCGAACCAAGTAAAACCTCCCATGTTTGCGTTGTGTGTTTTTACTTCCGCTGTGCAATTTCTCTTAAGTTTTCAAATCCGAAAGTTTTCCGATATTCACCCCCCCCTCTATCGGTTCTCTCGATCCAACACACCTCTCTTTACAACGACCTTGGCTGTGACACAACAAATCGATGCTCCAAGCTTAAGGCTGACTGATAAGTACCATTTTGTTAATTATTTTAATTGCTAAAATCCATGCTTGACCCATGTTTTGCTTGCTTAATTGTGAATTTACCCTAGATTTTAGGATTTCCTCTTATTTTGGACTTAATTGTAAATTTGCACATATTTGGATTATTTGGTTAATAATTTTTTGATCTATTTTTGTATGCATAAAAGGATCCTGGACCTAGGGCATACTGGGTCAAACTTGAGTCGGAAGTGGACCCGGATCGAGTTATCAAGCTCGGAGGGCTCTAGATCGCCCATTCAAAGATTAGGTTGATCTGGACCATCCATTGCAAATCTGGAGGATCCGAGCTACCACGAGTCAGATCCTGACCCTTGATCAACATCTGGAAAGTTTGGGACAGATCAGAGCAAGATCAGCCGTTGGATTCATCAAATCAATCTGGACCATCCATTCCTATGTATTTAATCAAAAACTCCACAGTCTTCAGCATTGTCGCGTCTCCGCCGCACTGTTTCCATCTTCTTCGCGTGTTCTTCGTTTCTTCAGCTAAGTTCTTCAATCCAAGGGGCGCGACCACCTCAACTCTTCATCAGATCAAGTTCGAGGTCACTAGGGAGAGTAATTCGTGGAGATTTCAGCCCGGAATTGGGCAAGAACAAAGCTGAGTGAGGGTTTCCTCAGCTCTGCATTTGGTTGCTTCGATTTCGGTTTTGTCCAGTTCTACATCAGTCCAAGCTATTTGGAGGGGTTCTCGGATAAGCTTGGATCATTCCCGCACCTTCATTTCAATCAGACAAGGCTGAATTGAAGAAATTGATTGGGGTTTCCCTCTTGAAGAGAGTTTGAGCTGAAATGGATCGCAGATTCAGTTCCCTAGTGAATTGCAGAGCTTAGGGGTTCGAGGCCAGCCCTTGCGTGACGAACAAGGAGACCTTGAGCTAATGGAGTGATTGGGGTTTAGATTTCGTGTTCAATTTTCAGTTGTTTAGTTGTAATCTCTTTACTGCCGCAACTTCATTTCTGAATTTTATTCCAGCTGCTGTAATTTTCTTGTATGGATTGTTTCTTTCTCAATTCGAGACTCATCCTTGAGTGACAGCAAGGGGTTTCTTGAGCTGAGATGAGAAATGGAGATTTAGTTTACTTAGTCAATTTCCATTGTGTTAGCTGTAATTTTCGATTTCTGCCAATTCTGCTTCTGAATTTTTGTATCAGCTACCATTAGGCTTAGTTTTGAATTGTTTCTGCTCTAATTATGGGTCCGAATCTGTTCTTCCATTAGTTGGATAGCTTATTTAGTTAATACTTCCCTTGATTTCATTTTCTTTCCAATGTCATGCTTGTGTATCAAGTTTTCTGTATTGCGTATCAGCCCTGTTCTGCACTCTCTATTCAGTTTCGAAAATTCCAGTTTATTTCCAATTAGATTTGTGTTTAGTTTATTCCCTGCAATTGAAGATAGCATTTAGTATGTTAATGCATGAGATCTGAGTTTGTTTCCCATTTGGTTTTATTTCTAAATTGTTAACTCAGCTTGTAATGTGTATGGAATCCATTTCTGAAATTTCAGTTTATTTCTGCATGAACTCAGTAACAGGTTTCGAGTAGCATTGTTAGTGAACATTAGTGCATCATGATCATTGCTGAAACATTTCATTTGGTTCCTTAGACTCTGAACTCAGTTTGTTGTTTAAGCTTTGATCTTGTGCTGAATTTTCTGCACTCTTGTTTTGCATTGGATCCATTTCTGCACATCAATTGGGATAATTTCTGCAACTCCATTTCTGCAATTTAGAGTTCAATTCTGAAATTCTTAGCTGATGATTTCTGAATCGTGTCCGAACACTAGGTTGGGAAAATTGATCTCAGCTATATGTTAGTTTTTGCATTCAATTGGCTGCTGAAATCCTTGCATTCGTTTCCCTGAAAGCCTGCATTTCATTTCTGCCTTCAAGTTGCTTATGCACATCATGTGTAGTTTCTGAATTTTGTTTCACCAGAGTTTGTTTCTACATGTATTGGTTGATGAATCCTGCACCCGAGTTGTTAATCTCACATCCAATTGCTTCACATCAGCTGGTGGTCTGATTTTTGCATCGCATCTTGTAGCTGCATCTCTACTTCATTAATCTGATTCCAGTCATTTTATTTCTGCAATAGGTCTGTTTTGATTGATCAGACCTCAGATTTCGAATTTCCTCATTCATTTCTGCAATTTTCTTCACTAGCTGTGTTTTTCCAAAACTAAATTGATCAGTCTAATTCCTGCACTTAGTATCAGATTTCTATATTGGCACATAAGTTTGAATAATTGAGTATCAAGTTTGTTTCAAAGCCTTACTTTGTATCAAGTCTTATTCCTGAAATGAGGATTATAATCTTGCATTAGTTTCAACTAAAGATTGCAACCCTGTTTAGATGCATTTGCTTGGAAATTGTTTTACACTTCAAATCAGATTCATTTTCCAGAAATTGGGGAAGTGTTTTAGTTGATTAGGTGGTCTATTGGTTGAGTTATCACTTGATATCATTTGTTTAGTTTATTAGTTAAGTTCCTTCATTTTCATTGCTTTTCCCAGTTCTACTCGCAATCCAAACCCAAATTTGATTTGAAACCCAAAATTCTTAAACGACACATAAATACAAGCTCGAATCACACAACATCAACTAGCCCTAGGAAAAATACGACCTGTGGCCCCTTTACTACATTTTCATATTTTGATTGCAAAAAGGGTTTCCAGCATTTTTATAAATATTCTAAATTCTGATGGACCCACATTTCATGACAACTTAACTTAGTATTTTGGGTTCCATCAAATTTTTGGCGCCGTTGTCGGGGAACAACTAGTTGATTTGTTTGATTTTTGCTTGTGTGCTTATGGGCATATCATTTGATTTTATTCTCTTTTGCTTTATCTTTTGTATACGGATGCTGCCATTTTTCTTGTTTGTTTTGTGACAGGGCTGTAAGATCAAAATGTTTTCAGATCATGACATCAAAATGATTTCAAAGGGACAATCAGAGCTCAAAGAGGCATTGATGGAGTTGAAATGTTGGGTTAAGGTGTTGGAATACCAAGAAAGACATAAAGCTCAGTCATCTACTTACCAGCGGCCGATTCAGCCTACATTTCAGCCACCTCCGCCACAATTTCAGCCTTTCCAGCAATTTCAGCCCAACTTTCAGCAACCTTATCAACAAGATCAATTGCCTTTTCAAGGAATTCAACAAGGGTACCAAGATAATTTGAATTTCCAGCAACCATATCAATGTCCACAGCAATTTCAGCCATGCAACCAGAATTTTTAGCCTCCATTTCAACAAATTCAGCAAGATTTTCAATCAAGTCAAAATTTTCAGCAAGGGTTCCAACCATTTCAGACTTTCCAGAATCAAAATCAGAGTGGATTTCAACCTTCACAGCAAAATTTTCCACCAAACGGTCAGAATTTTCAGCCATCTCCACCAAGTTGTGAACCAAGTTTTCAGCAATCTAATCAGCTTATTCAACCATTTTATCAACCCCCACAGTCTCCATTTAATAATGCACAGCCTACTCTTGGTCTTCAGCAGCCTTATGTTACATTTCAAGACCAGCAAGAGTTCCACACTAACCAAGGAGGCTTTAAGAATCATGATTGGAGTGAGGCTCAACAACAGAGGATGTTGGAGATGTGTCAACAAATTTTACAACAACAACAAGACATGGGAGGACACTTTGGGAAATTGGTTGATCAATTGAATTAGATAAAAGCCCAAAAATCAGAACAATTATCTTCTCAAGCTGCTCTTAATTCTGAGAGCCCCAGAGTTGAGTTTATATCAGTTCAAGGTGACCCTAGTGCATGGCCAAGTCCTTCTTCAAGTGATCTTAGAATTTTGGTGGAAGAAGAAGAAGAAATCATTAAAATCAGGGCACCTACAGCATGCATCCCTCCGGAGATTCCTATTCAAAATTCATTTCTAAATTTTTCAACTCCAGAAGAAGAAACTGAAGCTCCACAGGACCATTCTAAACTTTTATTTTCTGATGGTAGTACTATTGATGGTCCTAATTTTTCTAATATTATTGTTGCAGATATTACTGAGGAAACATGCATAGGAGATGATTCTACAGGTGTAGGGGATTGCACTAAGCCCCAGGGACCACCACAATTGACTGGTACATTAGAAGATTCAGAAGATGAACCAGAAAGTGTAGGGACTTGCATGGTGGAAGCAAGAACCCAAGGATCACCTATTCCAGTTGAGTGTCCACCAGAGCTTAAGGTTGAAGAGGAGCATGCACTTGATCAGGAGGAGGCCATGGTTACATCTACTCTTGTAGAACCTCCAGGTATTCTTCAGCACGCTCAGGTAAGTATTTCTCCTCTTTGTTCAGAAAAATTCAGCGAGGTACCTAGTGCTGACTTTATTGGTTATGATGAATTTATTAATATACCTTGTGTAGAAATTGCTTGTGCAAATCCAATAGAGGTACCAAAAATTGATTTCCTTGGTTGTAATGCATTACTTGATACATCTCATGTAGATATGGATTGCGAAAATATTTTAGAGGCACCTATAATTGATGTTATTTGTTATGATGAATCTCTTGATACATCTTTTGTGGATATGAATTGTGAAAAATTTTTAGAAGTGCCTGAAATTGATGTTATTTATTGTGATGAATCTCTTGCTATATCTTTTGCTGAGGTTGAATGTGAAAAACTTATGGAGGTATCTGAGATTGATTTTATTGGCTGTGACACATTGCTTGATACATCCTTGACAGAGAATAATTGTGATATTTCTATTGAAGTGCCAAAAATTGATTTCTTTATTTGTGATGAGTTCCTGGATGCAAATTTTGTAGAAAATAATTGTGAAAATTTTATTGAGGCACCAAGAATTGATTTCATTAGATATGATACAGTTTTGGATACATTTCATGCAGAGACTGATATTATATCATTTCTGTCTTACCCTGCACGCTTGAGAAGGGTATTACATTGTTTTGCAGGGTCTAGAAGACTTCTGGAGTGGGTGCTCCATTTGAACAGACTCCAGCCTACTGGAAAATCTTTCAAAAGGCATCAAGAAGGAGGAATTGATTTTACTCTAATTCAAAGCACTCCACCTCTAACATGGGTCTTGTACCTAAATCGCCTTCGGCCACCGGAGCAAATTTTTGTAAAGTTCAAGTGTGGGGGAGTCCTAATTCTCTCAGCCACCCATACTCCTCCACTACCCCGATGGAGGCTACTTCTTGATAGACTCCGTCTACCAGAAATAAAGGAGAGTTTGCTATTTCTTGTATTTTCTTTTATTGCAGGTTTCACTTTTATGTTTTCTAGAAGTAGAATTTTCTTTTAAATTGAGTCCTTGCAAATAAATGCATGAGTCGAGTAGAATGACTAGGAGTCATTGTAAATACCTTGTTATTTCTTTTATCACTTTTTCTTGCATGAGTGGAAATAAAAGTATCCCTCTAGGTTATCTCTATAGCATTTTAGAGTCTTTTGAAAATAAATTAAATCTGGTTGTTAAAACTTAAGGTTTAAGCTAATGGATGAATTCTTGGATGCTTGAGTACTGCTTGGCTTTAAATTCTTAATTGATGACTTGAGATGAATTATTTTTGCCTAGTAAGAATTAGCCTTATATTTGTGATACACATATGTTATTGTACTCTAGAACTTGCTTAGGTTCTTTCAAAACCATATTTCAATGATCGGATCACATCTATAGAGGCTAATCCATTTGTTTTCCTTTCCACATCAAATTTTGGCACTAATCATGTCTATTCTATTTGTCTTTCCTTATTTCTACTCTTAACCCCATTTTTCTATGGACTTGTTTGTTGGGATGTTTCCTAATGCTATTTTGCCCGAGACGGACAAAGATTTAAGTGTGGGGGAGTGACTAGCGTTTTGGAAAGATTTGGTATCAAAGAGGCATTTCAAGGAAAAAAAAATTTCTACCAATTCCATGTGCCAAGAATGAGCAAGAGAGATGGAAGCAATTGGAGATCGAGCTTCCTTATCATATTTTGAAGATTTAAGTGGCAAGCAAAGAAAAAAATATGCACCATTTCAAAGAAAAAAAAATCAGTGCCAAAACGGAAGGATGAGATCAAAGAAAAAAATGGCAGTGTATCAACTCACCTAGTGAAGCATTTAACTCTCCATTACTATGTGATATATTTATTTTGAGAAATCAGAGTTTTGCAATTACTCTGCCGTGGAGCTGAAATTGAGAGCAAAACAGGAAAAAATTCAGAAACAAACCCAAGACAAGTTGGCACACAAGAAGTGAAGTGTGGATCAAGAATTGGGAAGTTGGAATTGTGGAAGCTAAGTTCATGCAAAAATCTGATGGAATCTGAGTTGAATCTGACCAAATCTGATCCAATGCAGAACGTTGGTGCCAAAACAGAAAATTTCTTGTGCAGATCAGTAAGTGAAGTGGAGCTGAACACAATTTGAGCTGAAATGAAACAAATGCAGAAATTGGTGCTATGTAACTCTCAGAATCTATCTCCCGAATGTAATCAGTAGTGCAGAGGCTTGGCTGGAAATTCCACTTACTGATCAGAAGTTTGAAGGGAATTGAATTGAATTCTGGATTGAAACAGGAAAATGCAGGAAAATCTGAAGCAATGGGAAAATCTGTGCCATTTAAAAAAAAAAGAAAAAAAATTGTGCCAAAATGGAAAAGAAGTGGCAAGTTGACCCGAATTGCAGCTGTGCAAATCAGTAATGGCAGCAGGTTAGCTGAATTAAAGTGCCGAAATCCGATCAAGTAGTGCTGGAATTAAAACATGAAAATGATCTATGCAGATCAGTATTTTCAGAAACATATTAAGGGCAGATTAAAGAAGAGAGTAGCTATTCATTGGAAGCTCACGGCAATGATGAGTTAATGCTGATTCTGATGGTAATTTGAGCACATAAGGACTGAACAAGCAGCTGACCATTTAAAGTAGAGAAAGAAGAAAAACAGTTCGGAAGCAAGGTTGAAGTTTTGACCATTTAAAAGAAAAGAGAAGGAGATAAGGTGGCACACAAATGAAGACTTGGCACTATAAAATCATTGAAGTTTCTCTCATCCGAATCAAAAGCTTTGCTCCACTACAAATCTGATCTTGCTAGAGGATAAAAGAAGAAAAAAAATGAATAAGAGAGAAGGAAGCAATTAGCACACAAATGAGGTTTTTGGCACAATGAAGTCAAGGAAAGTTTCTTCATCCAAATTAAGGGCATTATTCAAGATTGACTTCGCCACACTTTGTATTTCACTAGAGGACTGAAAAGAGAAGCAAAGTACATTGAAAACATTTTTGAGCAACCAAGTCTCCTACTTTATCAATTTTTCCATTTTCTTGGTTTTTGTTCCACTCTTTACCATTTTCTATGTTTTCATTTGTTTTTGTAGATGTTGATCCTAATCATGAATAATGGTGGAGATTAGACAATAAGCAAGCCTATGGTAGTGCAAGAAGCATGTGTGTTTGAGTAAGCTCCACTTCCATCATCAACTTAGAATTTAAGGAGAGAGCCACCAAAACTTCCCTTGAAAGGCTAGTGAGTTAAATTCATCTCAATGACTCATGAGGGATGAAAAGGCTAAGTTGTTGATTTAAGGACAAGATACTAATCCATAGAGCTTAGATTTATGAGAATTGACGACCCTAGGTAATTTATTTTCAATTGCATCTAATTATGCTTAAGAAATCTAGGGGATACTTATTTAGTAGTTTCACGAGACGCTCAAGCTTAAGTGTGGGGGAGTTGATAAGTACAATTTTGTTGATTATTTTAATTGCTAAAATCCATGCTTGACCCATGTTTTGCTTGCTTAATTGTGAATTTACCCTAGATTTTAGGATTTCCTCTTATTTTAGACTTAATTGTAAATTTGCACATATTTGGATTATTTGGTCACTAATTTTTTGATCTATTTTTGTAGGCATGAAAGGATCTTGGACCTAGGGCATACTGGGTCAAACTTGAGTCGGAAGTGGACCCGGATCGAGTTATCAAGCTCGGAGGGCTCTAGATCGTCCATTCAAAGATTAGGTTGATCTGGACTATCCATTACAAATCTAGAGGATCCGAGCTACCACGAGTCAGATCCTGACCCTTGATCAACATCTGGAAAGTTTGGGTCAGATCAGAGCAAGATCAGCCGTTGGATTCATCCAAATCAATCTGGACCGTCCATTCCTATGTATTTAATCAAAAACTCCACAGTCTTCAGCTTTATCGCGTCTCCGCCGCACTGTTTCCATCTTCTTCGCGTGTTCTTCATTTCTTCAGCTAAGTTCTTCAATCCATGGGGCGCGACCACCTCAACTCTTCATCAGATCAAGTTCGAGGTCACTAGGGAGAGTAATTCGTGGAGATTTCAGCTCGGAATTGGGCAAGAACAGAGCTGAGTGAGGGTTTCCTCAGCTCTGCATTCGGATGCTTCGATTTCGGTTTTGTCCAGTTCTACATCAGTCCAAGCTATTTGGAGGGGTTCTCGGATAAGCTTGGATCATTCCCGCACCTTCATTTCAATCAGACAAGGCTGAATTGAAGAAATCGATTGGGGTTTCCCTCTTGAATAGAGTTTGAGCTGAAATGGATCGCAGATTCAGTTCCCTAGTGAATTGCAGAGCTTAGGGGTTCGAGGCCAGCCCTTGCGTGACGAACAAGGAGACCTTGAGCTAATGGAGTGATTGGGGTTTAGATTTCGTGTTCAATTTTCAGTTGTTTAGTTGTAATCTCTTTACTGCCGCAACTTCATTTCTGAATTTTATTCCAGCTGCTGTAATTTTCTTGTATGGATTGTTTC
This sequence comes from Boesenbergia rotunda, assembly GCA_024364735.1. NCBI lineage: Eukaryota > Viridiplantae > Streptophyta > Magnoliopsida > Zingiberales > Zingiberaceae > Boesenbergia > Boesenbergia rotunda. The sequence continues at coordinate 100,234 of JAGFNQ010003469.1, forward strand.
TTTTTCAATTCGAGGCTCATCCTTGAGTGACAGCAAGGGGTTTCTTGAGCTGAGATGAGAAATGGAGATTTAGTTTACTTAGTCAATTTCCATTGTGTTAGCTGTAGTTTTCGATTTCTGCCAATTCTGCTTCTGAATTTTTGTATCAGCTACCATTAGGTTTAGTTTTGAATTGTTTCTGCTCTAATTATGGGTCCGAATCTGTTCTTCCATTAGTTGGATAGCTTATTTAGTTAATACTTCCCTTGATTTCATTTTCTTTCCAATGTCATGCTTGCGTATCAAGTTTTCTGTATTGCGTATCAGCCCTGTTCTGCACTTCCTGTTCAATTTCGAAAATTTTAGTTTATTTCCAATTAGATTTGTGTTTAGTTTATTCTCTGCAATTGAAGATAGTATTTAGTATGTTAATGCATGAGATCTGAGTTTGTTTCCCATTTGGTTTTATTTCTGAATTGTTAACTCAGCTTGTAATGTGTATGGAATCCATTTCTGAAATTTCAGTTTATTTCTGCATGAACTCAGTAACAGGTTTCGAGTAGCATTGTTAGTGAACATTAGTGCATCATGATCATTGCTGAAACATTTCATTTGGTGCCTTAGACTCTGAACTCAGTTTGTTGTTTAAGCTTTGATCTTGTGCTGAATTTTCTGCACTCTTGTTTTGCATTGGATCCATTTCTGCACATCAATTGGGATAATTTCTGCAACTCCATTTCTGCAATTTAGAGTCCAATTCTGAAATTCTTAGCTGATGATTTCTGAATCGTGTCCGAACACTAGGTTGGGGAAATTGATCTCAGCTATATGTTAGTTTTTGCATTCAAGTGGCTGCTGAAATCCTTGCATTCGTTTCCCTGAAAGCCTGCATTTCATTTCTGCCTTCAAGTTGCTTCTGCACATCATGTGTAGTTTCTGAATTTTGTTTCACCAGAGTTTGTTTCTACATGTATTGGTTGATGAATCCTGCACCCGAGTTGTTAATCTCACATCCAATTGCTTCACATCAGCTGGTGGTCTGATTTTTGCATCGCATCTTGTAGCTGCATCTCTGCTTCATTAATCTGATTTCAGTCATTTTATTTCTGCAATAGGTCTGTTTTGATTGATCAGACATCAGATTTCGAATTTCCTCATTCATTTCTGCAATTTTCTTCACTAGCAGCTGTGTTTTTCCAAAACTAAATTGATCAGTCCAATTCCTGCACTTAGTATCAGATTTCTATATTGGCACATAAGTTTGAATAATTGAGTATCAAGTTTGTTTCAAAGCCTTACTTTGTATCAAGTCTTATTCCTGAAATGAGGATTATAATCTTGCATTAGTTTCAACTAAAGATTGCAGCCCTGTTTAGATGCATTTGCTTGGAAATTGTTTTACACTTCAAATCAGATTCATTTTCCAGAAATTGGGTAAGTGTTTTAGTTGATTAGGTGGTCTATTGGTTGAGTTATCACTTGATATCATTTGTTTAGTTTATTAGTTAAGTTCCTTCATTTTCATTGCTTTTCCCAGTTCTACTCGCAATCCAAACCCAAATTTGATTTGAAACCCAAAATTCTTAAACGACACATAAATACAAGCTCGAATCACACAACATCAACTAGCCCTAGGAAAAATACGACCTGTGGCCCCTTTACTACATTTTCATATTTTGATTGCAAAAAGGGTTTCCAGCATTTTTATAAATATTCTAAATTCTGATGGACCCACATTTCGTGACAACTTAACTTAGTATTTCGGGTTCCATCACTGACCCATTAATCAAGAAATAGTTTTAATATAGTTGGAGTTCATTCAATCGTTTAGTCAGGCTTGGATGTGTCCAACAACCAAAACTAAGGATTGACCTCTGACTCCAACTATATTAATCATAAACTAATTTCATGGTTTGAACATGTTGAGGTTCAAGCCGGGCATGGATGTGTCCATCAACCCAAACGAGAAACAAAACTCCGGTTCTAACCATATTAATGGAAGGTGTTGGCCTTAATATTTTGTAAGGGGTTTTGGGTCTCATCCTTTTCTTTTAAGCACATTCATGACATATAATTATGTCATGTTCTAACGATTTCCTTAATAAAGTATGTATGTGACTTAATTTATCAAGTCTCGTTAATTGAATTAGGAACCGAATTTCCTAATTCTAATTTCATACTTTATTCAAGGAATTGTTTTGGGAAACAATTTCCTAAATTGTCATAATCAATTTCGGAAATAATATGTTTAAGACTTTGATATCTCTAAATCAAATCTTATTAAATTAAGAGACAGATTCCCTTAATTCAATCACATATTATTTTCATAAAAATCTTATTTAAGGAAATAGTCTCTATAGAAAATAATTTTCCTAATTAATTTTGGAGATAATAATATGTAAGAGCATCACCTCATAAATCAAATAAGGAAATTATAGTTTGAGAATCACCTCAAAACTTTTCAAGATTTGATCACATATTTTATTTATGGAAAATAATTACAACAAATAATTTACTTTGGGTGGCTCCTCGAGGCACTCCCCAAAGAAAATAAATTTGTTGTAAATCTAATTTGGCCTGCTCCCCGAGGTATAACCAAATTAAACTTGACAATTAAAGAACTTGTTAATAATATAATTTGGATGGCTCCCCGAGGCCTACCCAAATCAATTTTAACAATTCATATTCAAAATAGGAAATTAAATTATAACAACTAACTTTAATTTGGGTGGCTCCCCGAGGCACTCCCCAAAGTAAAGAATTTTGTTAATAATTTAAAAACCAATTTGAATTTAATTGTCAATTAATGTTTCCATAAAATGTCTAGACTTTCATGAAAAGAAAGTGCCCAAAATTACGAGCTTTCCATAAATGGAAAGTTTCCAAAAATAAAAGATTTTCAGAATAATTGTAAGTTTCTGGTACAAAGAAAACTTACGTATTTTCAAAATTGAAAAATTTTCAAAAATACAAAATTTCCAAAATTGAAAAGTTTCCAAAAATGGAAAGTTTTCTCAATTATCATAAAATTTTAGAAACAGAGATATTTCAAAAGTTTACGAAATTTCATGAGGATTTCCAAACCTTGAAATTCCTAAATCAGAAATTTACCATAATTGGAAAATTTCCATAATTGGAAAATTTTTCCGAAATTGAGATCATGACAAAGTTTTCTGCAAAACAATTATATGATTATGTCGAACACTAACCGGCTCTGATACCACTGTTGGGACCGGGTGCATGCCGACGTGGACACGTATTGTAATTGTTACATAATTACATGCAACGGAAACAAAAGCATGAATAATTTCCTAAATTATTCTAACACATATCCTAAGCATGCAATGTGTTCACATAATCGTAATATAAAATTTTTTGCAGAAAAGGAAATTACTTTACGAATTACCTCGCGTAACTTGGAAGAAGGGACGAGATCCAACCGTTAGCGTCCCTCGGAAGCTCCGCCTCTATTCGTGTCCACGCCGAGTATCGTCGAGATGACTTCGCTAAGCCACGAGTTTCGTGTTCACGAGAACTACTAGATTCTCCGTGAACACGACAAAAAATGAAAGAGTAATCACATCGAAAGACTCACCACCAAGGTTGGCCGGATTCACAATTCCGGCGAGAAGGAGGAAGATGACTTGCGCCCAATCCCAAGGTGATGATGGCCGAAGAGAAAGATCGTCCCAAGGAAGAACTTCGTCGCCTTGGTGCTTCTCCTTGTGCTCACGGCAAGAAGAGGGAGGGGATGCCTATGGCTGGCCAAGAGAGAGGGAGAGAAGAAGAGGAGAGAGCCCAAGCAATTCTTGAATGGATCATCTTCCAAGGCACCCCTTGAGTCCTTTTTATAGGGAGAGGTTTCTTAATTCCCAAGCAAACCTCTCATTGATTATGGAATATTTCTCAATCAATCCATAATCAAGGCTCTCATGATCAAGCCTCCTCTCCTTGATTATGAAATAATTTCTCAATCAATCCATAATCAAGGCTCTCTTTCTTTTGGTATGATTATATAAAATTTATAAAACAAACCAACCATTGGTTCATTATATAAAAATTTATAAAACAAACCAACCATTGGTTCATTATATAAAAATTTATTAAACAAACCAACTCATGGTTCATTATATAAAAATTTATATATATAAAATTTATATAATCTTTTATAAAATAAACCAATCTTTGGTCTATTTTATAAAACAAACCAAAATAGCCTTATCCACTTGTGGTGGCCAAAATTTATACAAAAGAGAATTCATCTAAAGTGGTCGGCTAAGTTTTCATCTAAACCATAGGTCCATGGTTCAAAACCCACCAATGGATTAAATTTTGTCATCTTTGATTTATTATAAATTTTTATAAAACAAACCAACTCTTTGGTTTATTTTAATTCATGATAAAATAATCCCATGGATTATTTTAAGCTAATAATAAACCATACCACCTTGGATCAAATCCCTTAATGAATTAAACTTATTTAATTCACCCATTAAGTCGTTAAAAGACTTAGCCATTTTATGCTTCCGATGCGTCTGAAATAAATTCAGTTTTGACTATTGTTTGGACTTACCAAAAATAGTCTATCTCGATTGGAGAATCCAATTCTCAACTCGTTTTAAATCCTTTGAATTACTCGTTATACGTGTGACCAAATAGGCTTTCAATTTATGTTGGTCATCCATAATTAACTAATTAATTATAGAACGATCATGAGTGGCACCTAGTAGTACATCATGATCCCCAATTAATTGAAAGATCAACGGTTGACCTCAGAAATGATTCTGAAACCCTTCAGCAGCTATAATGAATCGTGCCCCATTTCCTTCACCATCTTATACCCACTTGGTTCAGGATATGGTCTATGTGTGTCAGTCCCCACTAGGCTGACTACGTCACACCTAGCCCAAGTAACGTTTCCTCGTCCTATGGATTCTAATTACTCTCATGTATTTAAGAGATTCATACTCTGAATATGTCATGCTCTGGCCAGAGCCTTCGAGTAACAATCCGACGATAGGCCTCGGGTATACATCTCCTCGCAAGGAGTGGTGAATCCTTTGTAGGTTGTTCAAACATCTTCGGGCACTTCGGCTTATACCCAATCATCTTGGGTCCACACCTCCTTGGAGATGCTTGCTTAAGATGTCAAAGTATAAGTCTCCATGACCAAGATGACTTGAACATCGCAAGTCAAAGGAACATCGCACTTAAGCTGCAGTAAGAACTTCACTGACATATCTATATGTAGACTACTATATGAAGTTTTACAGCCAGTCACTCCAATGAACTAGTTCCCTTAACTAGCATTCATGTTTATTTCCGGACATCTCAATGTTACCAGCCAGTGAGAATCAGCTGATTAGAGAATAACCCATGCTAGTCTCAACAGAATTGTTAGTGTCCGTATTTATCAATTTATCGACTAGGGACAATTTCAATACTTCACAATTGCACATGTAGAGATAATCACTAGTTGTGAATTCATCACAAATTCTCTCATGCTGTGAATTGTATTGCGGGCATTCAGTAAATGAGTTTAAGATCTCAATCAAATACACAAACATGTATACTCAAATAGTGAATATTCATTTATTAGAATAAATTATTACAATCATAAGGTGATTGCCTTAGGACACTTCTCTCATATCACTAACACCTACTGTACCACTCCGCAAGAAGGAATAGGTCAGAGCCCTTTCCGGCTGGTGTATGGGGCTGAGGCCATCATCCCGGTGGAGGTAGGGAAAAGTCCGCCCGACGATAGCACTATAACAAGGAGGACAATGATTAAGAGTGGCTGATCGACGTAGACCTCATTTCAGAGGTGAGGGATAGAGCCGCGGCTCGGTTGGAAGCGTATCAGCGAAGGATACAGCAAGCCTACAATCGTCGGGTAATCGCCCACAGCTTTGAAGTTGGTGACAAGGTCTGGAAGAGGATCAAACCAGTCGGCGACCCGGGGAAGCTGGAGGCCTCAGTGGGACGGACCGTATGTTATCACCAAAAAGCTCACAGGGGGCATCGACTATCTAGAAGATGACAAAGGCAAGGGGCTGGAAGGGCCATGGCATGCCAACCATCTCCGCCCCTATCGCACTCGATGAGGTGTTGAGTTGTTTGTGTTGGGTTCTCCCGGCACAAAAACATAAAAATGCAGTGGAAACAAGAACCCTCGAGCGATCCATGCGAAAGAAAAACTCGTACAAAGTTTATCTACATCTACTTCTAAAGAAGATATACCTTTGGAGCGTGCCCTTTGCTTATCCCGCTCGTCCAAGATGTGTCGGATCTCTTGCACGTTCATGTGTCCATGCCTCTATTCATATCCACACGGACACAATCTCTCAATTTCGGGAGAACTACCTTAGTTGTGCTAACAACTTGAGGTAGTTCACAAGACCACCAAGAACCCACAAGGGTTTCGGCTAAGAGGGAGGGGAGGAAGAAGAGAGGAAGGGAAAAAGAAAAGCACACACCTTTTATTCAAAATGACTAGAACCTCTTTTATATTCATCCCATGAATATGAAGAGTCTTTTGTCTCTTTGATTCCCTTCATTAAAGCCAATAAAGAGCACATCATTTTATGTGACTCTTCACCTCCTTTTTATCTAATGAAGAGAGACTTTTCTCTTTCCTTCATTAAACACTTTAATGAATTTCCCCATGCAATTCCGACCAGGCCTCTCGGACTTCCGACTAGGTCTCCCGACCAAGTCTCCCGAGTGTCGAGCTCCCGACCCAGTCTACCGAGCTCCGACCCAATCTGCCGAGCTCCCAGCCCAGTCTGCTGAGTGTCGAGCTCCCGACTCAGTCTACCGAGCTCCCAGCTCAGTCTGTCGAGTGCGGAGCTACCGACTCAGTCTGCCGAGCTCCTAGCACAGCCTACCGAGTGCCGAGCTCCCGACTCAGATCTCCCGAGTTCCCAACTCGGGCTTAGATCTCCCGAGTTCCCAACTCGGGTTCAGATCTCCCGAGTTCCCAACTCGGGCTCAGATCTCCTGATTAGATTTCCCGAAGCATCATGTCCTTAGTGTGTGACCCAATAGGTTCTCATGACGTTGGCAATGCACCTAGACGCTTTAAACACATAAGCAATGAGCGGCATCTAGCAATGCATCATTGCTACCCCAAGCAACAAGAAAAGTCGAGATCCGACTAAACCTCCGTGACTATGATAATGTATGACCTTGTCCTTCTATCCTTGATATCTAGATTGACCAATGAGGCATAGACCGTGTTATCCTCGATCAATCTATGTGTTTCTTGATCCCCGAGTAGACTCACTCAAACAAATGAGCTCAATATCTCATATTGACTCATTTGAGCATGGTCATGTGTTTCAGTAGTCCTACTCGATCAAGGGGCCCACAGATATTACTCCCGTCATATGAGAGGGATAGATCTCATCTACATCACTCACATCCCTCCGTATAATTCATTACATACCTAGTGATCACCTTTATAGTCCACCCTGTTACGGGTGACGTTTGACAATACCAAAGTACATAACTCCTTATGTAGGGAACCGTAGTGACTTCAGGTCTAGGGACTATTCATACTAATAGTCACATGAGAAAGTTTATGACACTCATATGACAATCTATGAAACTTTCTCATGGCGGGTCAATTCAGTATACATTCTCCAATGTATATCATGTGTCAACTTGATATCACATATCCATGACTTGTGAGCTCAAGTCATCAGTTGACCTACATGCTAGTCTCCATGCATTAATATTATCCTTGAATATTAATACTTGACTAGGAATGATTTAGAGTAGTGTTCTCTACATCATCTCATTATCGATTCAACCAATCGATATAATGTAGATAAGAACCTACTACCCAAGGACATTATTATACTTAGTTATTTGACACAAATACAAAGTAAGTATAATAACCAAACATGTCTTTATTAATAATAGAATATGATACAAAATGTCCCTAGTCAATCATCACATGATTGGTTCTAGGGCTCCTACTAACAGTTTGCTTACCTTCTGTATTCTTTGTTTGCACTGCCTTGCAATTCAATAAATAAAAAGAGTAAACGAAATATTACTAGAATAACGCTTAGTCCTTACCTGAGTAAAACCTTACTACCTCCGCGGTGAGTAGGCTTGGCCTCGGTGCTGCACATGCCCGGCCAAGAGCTGTAAAACCCTACTGTCTCCGCGGTGAGTAGGCTTGGCCTCGGTGCTGCACATGCCCGGCCAAGAGCTGTAAAACCCTATTGCCTCCGCGGTGAGTAGACTTAGCCTCGGTGCTGCACATGCCCGGCCAGGAGCTATAAAACCCTACTGCCTCCACGGTGAGTAGGTTTGCCCTCTGTGTTGTGCATACCCGACCAAGAGCTGTAAAACCCTACTACCTCCGCGGTATGCTGCATATGCCTCGCCAAGAGCTGTAAAACCCTACTGCCTCCGCGGTGAGTAGGCTTGTCCTCGGTGCTGCACATACCCTGCCAAAAGCTGTAAAACCCTACTACCTCCACGGGGGAGTAGGCTTGGCCTCGGTGCTGCACATGCCCGGCCAAGAGCTGGAAAATCCTACTACCTCCGCGGTGAGTTGGCTTGGCCTCGGTGCTGCACATGCCCAGCTAAGAGCAATAAAACCCTACTACCTTCGCGGTGAGTAGGCTTGGTCCTCGGGATGTTTGTCGGTCATCTTGCCCCTCTAGCCGAGCAAGAATACTTGTTCTTCAGGCGTGTTTATTTGCCACCTCGCTCCTTAGGTTAGGGAGGAACATTTGCTCCTCACTTGGAATTGAGCGCTGGTCCATTAACCTTCTGGCTCCTTGGGTCGGAGACAAATATTTTAAGAATAACAAACAGGGTCGGAAGTTACTCAAGACGTAGGAAGCCAAGAGATGCTTTCATTCACATTTAAAATGATTACATATCTGGTCTACCAGGAAAAAGGAAAAACTAGAAAAGATGAAGAAAGCACAAAAAACGAGGAGCAAAAAAGGAGGCAAGGCTCAGATTGGGGAAGAGCTTTATAGTTCCTGTTCTTTAGGCATGAGCTCGTTCCAAACCCGACTGACACTTAGGGTGCTCAAATCTGAGTCCGATTTTAACAGTTGATCCTTCTTCAACTGGCTGATGGCACCATTGAAGCCCTGTTTTAGGCGCTTCAATACCTGCCCAGCTAAAATGTCGTCGTACTCATCAGATTGTAGAAATTTAGCCTTGAACTCCGCCTCGACCTTGGACAGTTGGGCTGCGTGGTCAATCCTTTGATTCTGTAGCTTAGCCTCAACCTCTTTCTTGGCAGTTTTCAACTCTGCCACCTCCCGGGACAGGCGATCATGAGCCCCTGTATTTCTTGTAGCTTCTGGATGGTGGCGGAAGCCTGGTCCTGGGCCCAAGTAACTTTGTCCTGGAGGTCTGAGGCATAAGTGGTCGATAGCTCTAGGTCATATTCTTTTAGAGCCAACAGGTGCTCCCGCTCTTCATTCCGATCCTCTAGAGCTTTCTTTGAGAATTCCAGGAGTCGGACGTTATCAGACAACTCCTTCATCTAAGTCTGGAGTTGCTCCCGCTCCTGGGACAGCTTCTACAAGTCCTTGGCGAGAGCCTAGTTCTTCTCGGACCAGAGGCGTTCCCGAAGCCGGCAACCGTGCAGGGTCTCCTTAGAGGCTAGCAAGGTATTGAGACAATGCTCGACCTTCGCCCTTAGGGCCCTGCTGACCTCTAGCTGCAGGAGACCCGCCTCGCGGGCTCGACCAGCTTCCGCCTCTGTTTCTGCAACCCTCTAGAGGAGGTCTTCGGTAACCCCTTGGGAGCGCAACAGGCGGCTCATAGCCGCACAATTAGAGGTGACCTACGAGACGGAAAAAGGGCAGTTAAAGAAAAACAACGAAACAAAGAGGAAAAGCTCAAGTATAATTACCGTCAGCAGGGACTGGTGTAGCATGCCCAAATAGCGGGCTGATCCAGTTGATTGTCTCGGTTGAATAGGAGGAGGGAGAAGTTCCTCGGTAGGTCGTCCCGACTAACCGGGAACATCTCTAGGGTCAAGGACGTCCTCCTCCGAGCTAGATGCTATCTGTAGACCATCATAGGGGGTTCTCTTTATTTGGATGGATTGGGAGACCTTTGTCGCCATTTTCTTCGCCACAGGGGCCTTCCGGCGAGAGCTAGGCACATCAAGGAACACCTCCTTATCTCGCTGAGCAGTTGTTAGTAATATGAGAGAAGTGTCCTAAGGCAATCACCTTATGATTGTAAACATTTATTTTAATAAATGAATATTCACTATTTGAGTATACATGTCTGTGTATTTGATTGGAATCTTAAACTCATTTACTGAATGTCCACAATACAATTCACAGATGAGAGAACTTGTGATAAATTCACAACTAATGATTATCTCTACATGTGCAATTGTGAAGTATTGAAATTATCCCTAGTCGATGAATTGATAAATAAGGACACTATCAATTCTGTTAAGACTAGCATGGGTTATTCTCTAATCAGCTGATTCTCACTGGCTGGTGACATTGGGATATCCGGAGATAAACATGAATGCTAGTTAAGGGAACTAGTTCATTGGAGTGACTGGCTGTAAAACTTCACATGGTAGTCTACATATAGACATGTCAGTGAAGTTCTTACTGCAGCTTAAGTGCGATGTTCCTTTGACTTGCGGTGTTCAAGTCATCTTGGTCATGGAGACTTATACTTTAACATCTTAAGCAAGCATATCCAAGGAGGTGTGGACCCAGGATGGTTGGGTATAAGCCGAAGTGCCTGAAGATGTTTGAACAGCCTACAAAGGATTCACCACTCCTTGCGAGGGGATGTATACCCAAGGCCTATCGTCAGATTGTTACTCAAAGCCTCTGGCCAGAGCATGACATGTTCAGAGTATGAGTCTCTGAAATACATGAGAGTAATTAGAATCCGTTGGACGAGAAAGACATTACTTCGGCTAGGTGTGACGTAGTCAGCCTAGTGGGGACTGACACATATAGACCATGTCCTGAACCAAGTGGGTATAAGATGGTGAAGGGAATGAGGCACGATTTATTAGAGCTGCTGAAGGGTTTCAGAATAATTTCTGAGGTCAACCGTCGATCTTTCGATTAATTGGGGATCATGATGTACTACTAGGTGCCACTCATGATCGTTCTATAATTGATGAATTATAGACGGCCAACATAAATTGAAAGCCTATTTAGTCACACACACTACGAGTAATCCGAGGGATTTAAAACAAGTTGAAAAATTGGATTTTCCGATCAAGAGAGATAAGTCGAATATGAATTTTTCAGAGACGCATCGAAAGCATAAAATGGCTAAGTCTTTTGAAGACTTATTGGACGAATTAAATGAGGTTAATTCGTACGGTTACGGTATTGGTTTGGCCGGCCAAAGAGGGTCCCCACCCTCTTTGGTTTGGCCGGCCACAATAAGAGGGAGAACCAAATTGTTTGGTTCAAATTATAAAATAAACCGCGCGTGGTTTGTTTTATAAAATTATGGATAAAGAAATTTATATAAAGAGATTTATTTTCATGGAAATTAAAATAAACCTTGGATTGGCTTATTTTATTTTATAAAATCAATAATGGATTGATTTACCATGATAAAGAAATTTATTCTTTTTATAAAATTAAAATGAACCATGGATTGGTTTATTTTATTTTATAAAATCAATTATGAATTGATTTTTCCATGATAAGAAAAATTTATAAGATAGATTTCTTGTAAAATTTATTCCATAATAAAAGGGGAGACATGGTTGTTTTTATTATAAATTAAGTTATAATAAAAACTTGGCATAACGGAATAATTCATAAGAAATTTATAAGATAAATTTCTTGTAAAATTTATTCCATAATAAAAGGGGAGACATGGTTGTTTTTATTATAAATTAAGTTATAATAAAAACTTGGCATAACGGAATAATTCATAAAAAAATTTATAAGATAAATTTCTTATGAAAAATTTATTCCGTTAAAAAGGAGACTTGGCGATAAAGAGGCTACTATATAAAGGTGCAAAGGCAAGGCTTGGAAATCAATCCAAGTGATCAAGGATTCTTGCCTAGCCTCTCTTCCTCTCCTTCTCTCCCTCTCCCTCCTCAAGTGGGCGCCGGCCCTAGAGAGCTCCCCTAGGGTTGCCGTGAGCCACCTCCACCAAGAAGGTGCCGAAGAAGAAGAAGAAGCGGGTCGTGACTCCTTCCTTCCTCCCGGAATCTTGATTCCGTATTTCGTTTGGTGATTAGTTTTCCATCTCTCTCTCTTGATATTCTTATCGTGCCTTTGGAGAATCTAGTAGTTCTTGTCAGCACGAAACTCGTGGCTTTGCGAAGTCATCCCGAAGAGAACTCGGCGTGGACGCGAATAGAGGCGGAGCTTCCAAGGGACGCTACGGTTGGATCTCGTCCCTTACTTCGAGTTACGCGAGGTATCAAGTTAATTAGTTTACTTTCTACAAAATTTTAATTTATGATCATGTCTACACAATATAAGGTTGCATGCTAGATACGTGGTTAAAATAATTTGAGAAATTATTTATGCTAATTCTTCCGCTGCACGTAATTATTTTTTTAAAATTACGAACCCGTATCCATGTCAACATGCACCCGGTCCCAACAGCAGTGGGGGGATCGGTCGAAGCAGCTGGGTCGCAGGGCGATGGGAACGGTGACTGCCGCAGCGGGAGAAGAGGGTTCTCTCCTAACCCTCTGGGATAGGGACACCGTGCCCTCTTCATCAATGGAGGGTGGAAGCTCTGAGACTAGGCCCTTCTTCAACCTCTTCAGGGGGCGAGGCTTCGGGGCCAGCCACTTCTGCCGTTTCTTCTCGATAACCCGGGTCACTGGTTGCTCGGCAGAGGGAGGGGACACAATCTCTCCCTCTGTTGCCTTAATGGGAGACGAAGGAGAACCCCCCTCGAGGTCAGTAGGCAGTTCTGCTGCTTCGAGATCCTGGGGGGCCTCCAGGGTTTCTTGGTCTTCTGAGGGTTCAGCCACTTCCTCGTAGTCCTCGACCGAGATGCACACAAGAGCGAAAGAAACGGAAGCGGGAACCAACGTCTGCTCGTTGGTCTGTTCCCACTTCAGGAGTCGGTTGATAGCTCAGGAAATCATAACGTCATTTGCAGAATAGAGACAAAAGGGCATCAATTAGAATTAACAAGGCAACTTACAAGACAAAGGGTAACTTACGAAGACTAGAGCTAAGGCTCGTGACTTTCGGGCTAAGCTTGACCCGATAAAGGAGCTCCTCGCATTGCACCAGCTGGAGGCTGTGAAAGTCCATCCTTGTCAGGATACCCCTAGCCCTCTGGTATCTTGCATCTTGCTGGAAGTCGCTGAGGTCTGGGATGGGCGGCAGGCTCTCCGTCCAGTGGATAGGACTGAAGGGACGCTCAAAGAGTTGGATATAGAAGAAACGTTCCTTCCATCCCTTGTGGGAGGAAGGAAGGCCCCCCAAGAACCTATGACCAGCGCGGGTAGTAAAGTCAAATGCCCCTCTTGAGCCAACCAGAACAAATAACAAGTGGAAAAATCAGGAGGTCAGAGGGATGTCGAAAAGTTTGAAAAGGACAAACGCCCTACCCATCTGGGCAAAGGCATTTGGTGGAGAGGGATATCGAAGTATTTGGCGACATTCATGAAAAAGAGGGGAATAGGGAAACAAAGCCTCAATTCTACCTGCCCTAAGAAGAAAGTAAAAAAAACCGCAGGAGTCTCTACAGGTGATTGGCCTAAGGCCGCAACTCTCATCTCCCAGCCCTCTGGGATACCATATCTCCGGCAGGCGACCTGGAGGGATTCTAACCTAACCCTAGAGGAGATGGTATCATACCACTCCGGATGATAAACTGGCTCTTCCAAGGAACCTTCGTCGTCGCCTCGGGTCTTCTTCTTCTTCTCTAATAGACCCATGGGGGTTGAGGAAAGGGGGAAATAGAAGGAGACATACACTCATAGAACGGGTGCGGCAGCAAGACGAACAGCAGGGGAATGAAGGCGTTTGAAAATAGATAAGGCAAGGAAGCATAAGGGTGCCATTGCACTCGCTTTTATAGGGAGAAGCCGCCCACCTATGAACAATGAGAGGGCAGCACATCAACGATGCTGATTAGACATCCCGATGGGCCACCATCCTTTACTACCATCGCTTCGTATGGCCCACGACGTGTATTAGCAGGAGATCGCCGCACAAAGAAGGATGGGGCAAGTGGTAAGGCCACATTTGCTAGACGACCTTGTCGCCATTAAGAGTCCCCATGCACCTTTAGAAGGCCTGGGGCAGCAGTCAGGGCGTCGCCTCGAAATTCATGGAAATGCGAGACCCATTCAAAGAACTACGCGGGGTCCAGGGGTGCATGGTCTAATTCCTCGGACCCGGAAGGCCGCCATTGAAGTAGTAAAAGATATAGGGGTCATTTGGATACAACTTCTTTATCACAACACTAGTCTAATCAGTCAGACACACTTCCTTCGATCAAACTTGAAAGGAGGGACTTGTGATGGGGTTGAGTACCCCGGGGTTGACACGTGGACTTAAGAAGTTGTGTGACAAGATCTACCGAGCCGGAACGACTCTTTCCATGATGCCTGAGACTCTCTCGGGAAGGGGAATCCCGAGACCAACTCAAGTAGACATAGCCCTGAAGATCGCTCCAGAGGACGCGCTCCCGAGATCACCTCGGGAAGTCAGGTCCCCAAGACCACCACGGGAAGGCAAAATGCTCGAGACCCCCCGGGCCAGAAGACCCCAAGATCACCTCGGGGAAACGGAGCCCAAGAAGCATTCGGCCTCACGGAACGCCCCCTTTCTTCGAATCTGTGGATAACCATCACCAATTATCACAGAGTCATCATGACCCATAATTATCGCAATGGTCCAAACGTAATAACGGCATGGACCGTTGCAATGGTTATCGTGTAACCGACAATTGGGGGGACGTGGCAAAGATTGTGGAGACTCGTGAGACAGCCGTCGCAGGCCCTCTCTACTTCACGCATCCCTTTTTTGCCTTCTCTTCATCTCCTGGATTGAGGCACTGACTTGAGCGTCGGAGTGGGCTCCGCTGGATAACCTCCGGCGTGTTCCCCTAACGCTCGTGTTAATCTCGCAAAGTGTGAGTTCTTCCTCTAGCGTCAACGTCCGCGTGGGCTGAACCCTGGTGATTGGCTATCAACGTCGATTCCTTCCAGAACAGTATACATTCTTGTAGTCACTTAATCTGTGTAAAATATTATTAGGTAAAACGTTACAAATTAATTCAATTACCTTTTTGTTTAACCCTGAGTTTTGAGATGGATATCTCAAGGTCAACACGTTGTCAAAATCTTGACTTTCTAAGAAGACTTCTATTACTTGCCTCTAGTAGTTGAAATCCTCATGATCGTATGACAGAGGTTCATGGATGCTTCGTTCTTTTTTATGAGCCATTTAGATTCTATACACATGAAAAAGAGAAAAAAAATCCCAAAATTAGGTCTTAGATTAGTGGTGCAGATGAAAATAAGGCTAGAAAAAAAAAATCGACTCGATTAATGTTGCACCAATTTTGAAAATAATAATAAAATAATAAAATGACAAATTTATCAGAAGTGATAATTATGCCAATTCTAACTAATGGTGAAAAACTGAGAATGCAAAATAAAAAAAGACGGAATATCCCCCTATTCGAATGGTGGTTGCACCAACATATTCCAAGTGGAATATCCACCAATTCCCAAGTATGATTTTGCATAATGAAATTTATTTCACTATTGATGGCTTCTTTCCAGAAGGGGGCCTCAGGACTTGATAAGGTTTTGCTTATTGTCCTTAGTTCATTTTCCAACATATAAATCATGAAGTCGGGACCAAATGATTTTAATAATTTGGCTCTCTTGCTACATCACATTTCTTCATTATTTCCAAGATTATCCATGTTTACAGTTTTTGAGTTCTTTTATTTGAACTTTTTTCTTTGCAAGGAAAGATATCTTCAAAAACTATAATATTCCTTGATTCTATTGTTGTCCTAACATGTACCTAAAAAATTGCTGATTTGCATATATGCACTACTATTATTGACATATCCAATAAAAATGCAAATGATTGTCTTTGGTCCTATTTTGATTTTCTTTGGCTTAGGCACTTCCACCTTAATCAAACACCCCCACACTTTTAAATATTTATAGGAAGACATAACTCATAAGAAGTTTTATCTTTCTTTTTGTGTGGGATTTTATTGAGAATCTGATTTTCCAATAAAATAGCTTCCTCTACAAATTTTGGGATAAGTATGAACTTATCAACATAGCATTCATCATTTCTTTAAGAGTTTGGTGTTTACGTTCGACAATCATATTTAATTGAGGAGAGTAAGAGGCTATCATTTGATGAATAATATTATATTCTATACAAAATTCATCAAATGAACCATCATATTTCCTCCTTGATTACTTCGAATTATTTTAATTCGTTGATCAATTTGATTCTCAACTTCATTCTTATAATTTTTGAAAGCTTCTAAGACTTCATCTTTACCTTTTAATAGATACACATAACAGTATCTAGTGCAGTCATCAATAAAAGTAACAAAGTACTTTTTACTTTCTCTAGTTTGCATAAATTTTATATCACATATATTACTTTGAATTAATTCTAGAGGGGGCATGCTTTTTTCCACTGAATGAAAAGACAACTTTGTTATTTTTGCTTCAACACATATTTCACATTTATATGTTGAATCAATATTAAATGTTGGCAATAAATTAAAATTCACAAGTCATCACAAAATGTTATAATTAATATATTCAAGTCTAACATGTCATAAATTAGAACATTTGCCCAAATAAGTAAAATTTATCATTTTATTGTCATTGAATTCACGGTGTACAACCATTACATTCATCTTGAACAAACCGTTCTCCATAAATCCTCTACCTATGAATTGAACATTTTTTATCAATACATATTTATTTGATTCAAACACCAGCCTGAAACTAGATTTGACAAGAGCCAACCCTGATACTAAATTCTTTCAAATGTCAAAAATATGAAGCACATCTATAAATGTCACTTCCTTGCCTGATGTCATCTCTAGTACTACATTGTCAAGACCAATAATGTTGGAAGTTACATAATTGCCCTGATTAGTTTTCTCTTATTAATAGGGGTATAAGTTGAAAATTGGGTCTTGTCAGAGCAAATGTGTAGTGTGGCACCTGTATCAACCCACCACTGCCTTAGATTATCTACCAAGTTGGCTTCAAATACAATGACAGTCAGGTTTAATTCTGACAATTCTATTGACACTGACTTATCTTCAGTCATATGCATTTAAGTGACTTTCATTGGATGTCGATAATCTTTAGCCTTGTGATTCGATTTACCACAGATGTGGCATGTTCCTTGGAACTTCTTGACCGTCCCTTGGCTCTGCTCTTTGTCGGGATACTTTCTCTTATTGTCGTTGTTTGGTTCCATCAAATTTGCCTTTGCAAATATAGGCATTTTTGTTGATTCTGATTGCTTGCGATTGTCTTCTTCAATCCATAGCTTTTAAATCAGATCCTCAAGTCATATCTCCTTTCGCTTATGTTTTATATAATTTTTGAAATCCCTACACGAAGGTGGGAGTTTCTCTATTATCATGGCAATTTAAAAGGACTCATTCTTTGTCATGCTTTCGACATGCAGATTATGTAGGATCAACTACAACTCTTGGACTTGAGTAATCACAGTTTTAGAATCAATCATTTTGAAGTCTAAGAATTTGTCAACGATGAATTTCTTCAGTCCGACATCTTTTGTAGAATTTTTCAAATTCTTTTGATGTGAATTCACCACCACGATCTGACTGCATCATCATTTTGAAGTCTAAGAATTTGTCGACGATGAATTTGAAAAAATCTTCAAAATCTGTGATACATAGTCTAAGATTATGTAGGATCAACTGCAACGTATGTCGACAATCAATCATTCAAAGGATTAGTAGAAAATCAATCCGGCTATACTATTAAGGTGATGCGGTCAGATCGTGGTGGCGAATTCACATTAAAAGAATTTGAAAAATTTTGCAAAAATCATGGCATCTGGAGGCTTTCAACCGCACCTTACTCCCCTCAACAAAATGGAGTTGCTGAAAGGAAGAACCGAACTATTCTTAACATGGTTCGAAGAATGCTAAATACGAAAGAAGTGCCTAAAGAACTTTGGGCCGAAGCGGTAAACTGTGCTGTGTATTTGCTAAATAGATGTCCTGCAGGGAATCTAGAAGGAGTTACACCTCAAGAAGCATGGACCGGATACAAGCCTTGTGTATTTCATTTGAAGATCTTCGGGTGTATTGCCTATGCACACATTCTGGATCAACGAAGAATGAAACTTGATGACAAAAGCTTACCTTGCATTTTTATTGGCTACGATGCAAGATCGAAGGCTTACAGACTCTATAATCCAGTGAACAAAATGGTCATCATAAGTAGAGATGTTGAATTTCAAGAAGATTATGCTTAGAATTGGAGCACTAATATGGCGATGATTCAAGAAGAAGAGCGAGTGAAGGAGAAAGAACCAACTCCACCACCGTCGCCTACCTCTTCATCATCCTCGGATGAAAAAGATCCTCCTCCACAAAAGACAATGAGCCTTCGAGAATTATATGAGGTGACAACTCCACTTAATCTCATTTGTCTTTATGTTAATGAAGAGATTGTATCTTTTGAAGAAGCTATTAAAGATAACAAATGGAAGAAAGCCATGCATGAAGAGATGAAGGCAGTTAAGAAGAATGAAACTTGACATCTTACTACTTTGCCCGATGGGCACAAACCCATTGGTGTGAAGTGGGTTTATAAAGTGAAGAAAAATACTCAAGGAGAAATAGAAAAGTACAAAGTGCGACTTGTGGCAAAGGGCTACAAACAAAAGGCCGGCATTGGCTACGAAAAAGTGTTTGCTCCCGTTGCCCGAATGGAAATTATAAGGTTGATAATCTCTTTAGCCGCTCAACTAAAGTGGAAAATATTTCAGCTTGATGTCAAATCGGCGTTTCTTAATGGCTACCTAGAAGAAGAAGTCTATGTTGAACAATCGGCTGGCTACATCAAGTGGGGCAAGAAAGAAAGGTGTTGAAGTTGAAAAAATCTCTCTATAGCTTGAAGCAAGTTTCGAGAGCATGGAATTCAAGAATTGATGCATACTTCAAAGAAAATGGATTTATGCAAGTCCTTATGAGCATGCTCTTTATGTAAGAGTAGATAATGATAACATCTTATTGGTATCATTATATGTAGATGATCTTATTTTGACAGGAAGTTCACCTTAAATGATAAAAATGTTTAAGAAAGTTATGACAAAAGTGTTTGATATGACCGATATGAGACTTATGTCCTACTTTCTCGGCTTGGAGGTGAAACAAGGAGTTGATGGCATATTTATGACTCAAGAACAATATGCAAAGGAGGTCCTTAAAAGATTTAGAATGGATGGTTGCAATCCAATTAACACACCAGTGGACTGCGGAACAAAGCTATCCAAGGGTGACGAAGGAAGGACAGTTGATCCCACACTTTTCAAAATCTTGGTAGGAAATTTGCGGTACTTAACTTGTACTCAATCGAATATATTATATGGAGTCGGTCTTGTGAGTAGGTTCATAGAACCTAAAGAGACTCATTGGAAGGCGGCCAAGCGAATCCTTTGATATCCGAGGTACTTTAAATCACGGATTATTTTATTCTCACTCTAACAATTCTTAACTTGTTGAATATTCGGATAGTGATTGGGGTGGAGACTGTGATGACCGGAGAAGCACTTCCGGCTTTGTATTTTTCATTGAAGATACGATATTTTCTTGGATGTCAAAAAAATAATCTATTGTTACTCTTTCCACTTGTGAAGCAGAGTACATTGCGGCATCCTCATGTGTTAGTCATGTTATATGGTTAAGAAGTTTGCTAAAGGAGATAAAGTTTGAACAAAATGAAGCAACTCAAATTTGCATTGATAACAAATCGACAATTGCATTGGGGAAGAATCAAATATATCATCAAAGAAGTAAGCATATTGATGTTCACTTTCATTCTATTGGCGAACATGTGAAGAACAAAGATGTGGAGCTAGTATATGTGAAGACTAAAGATCAAGTTGCTGACATTTTTACCAAGTCACTAAAGTTTGAAGATTTCATTAAGATGCAGAATCTACTTGGAGTCACAAAATTAAGTTTAAAAGGAGGTGTTGAAAAGTAAACTTAATTAATTATGGATAGAAATGAGGTAGTAGCGATATGGATGAGATGAAAAGTTGATATTGATAAGATGAGAATTAATGGAGATAAAATAGATAAGACATGGTCTTGATTCAATGTATTTGAGGATAGTACTTATCCAATAAACCTATAAATATGTAATGTTTCTAAGAGTTTTGTAATGTGAAAAATTTTGAATAGTCTACCAATCTCTCATTTGCCTTTTTCTAGCAAGTTTTTTCCCCCCTACTCATTTCCCAACAAAAACTAGGGGAAGTAGCGGAATCCGCTGTCCCAACCGAAACAGGAAAACCTGGTAGAACTGTAGAGTGGACCCCGGAGTGGGACGTTCGACATGCACAGCAATTATACCTGCTTCCATAAGCCGTGGCCCCTCCGATGGATGCAATAATAGAGAGCTAAAGTAAATGTGTATGGATTAGAGTGGGTGAGATTAGGGGTGAGCAAAAATTCGGAAAAACTGAATTAACCGAACCGAACCGACCGAATTTTGAAATTCGGTTCGGTTAATTCGGTTTTCGGTTTTTTTTAAGAAATCGGTTTGGTTTTTTGGTTAAATTGGTTCGATTTCGGTTTTGAATTTTATAATTCGGTTAAACCGAATAAAAAAAATTAATTTAATTATTTTTTATTTAAAAATATAAATAATAAATATAATCTGGTTATTTTAATTAAAAATCATATTAAATTTAAAATTTCGGTTAATTCGGTCAAAAACCGAATTAACCGAAAAAAATCGGTTCGGTAAGTTCGGTTTTTTAGACAATTCGGTCGGTTCGGTCGGTTCTAAAAAAAATCGGTTAATTCAATTTTTGATTTATTATGTTTGGTCGATTCGGTTTTGACCGAATGTACCCCTAGGTGAGATCATTCGACATGTCATTTTTTCAATGCTTCGGTTAAGAACTCGGCGGGAAAGTAGGGGAAGGTGATCCGCTGTCCCAACGGAAGCAGAACACATAGTAGAGTTGGCAAGTGGGTCCCACATGAAACGTTCGCCATGCTTACCTACGTTCCATTTGCCACGACCCCGCCGACTTGATCGAATAATAATAGGGTATTAAGATCTTGACTAATCGAGATAAACAGTCCTATTTTATATTTTACTCATCGAATAAATTTAGAAAGTGTGATTCCTGATGTATCATCTCAATTTTATTAATAATTTAATTATAATAGATATGTTTTACTATCATATCAAATCTAGAGGAATAATTATATAATAATTTTTAAAATTAATATTAATTATTTAATTTTTATTAATCTTAGATGATTCATGTTATCTCACATAAATTTCTTATTGTAAATTAAAAAAAAAATCAACAATCCTATATCTCAAATTTATCATCCTATACAAGAAATTAAAAATATCATGTAATAACACTACACCTAACCAAGACACAAGAGGTCCTATTCAACTCTACGTGTTGCCCATAGAAAGTCTCGCAAAGACTCGTCTAAATTATATCTTACTTAAATTTATCATTTTTTAAGTAAATGCTCGATTAACTGTTAAAAAAATTTAACCCCTGCATGGGATCCTGAGCATCCGACGTGTAACTTATTATTATTATTATTATTATTATTCAGATGGGATAATATCAAATATCAAATTTGAGATGATTGATTCGGTTTCATGAAAATTTTCTATCAGCTATCAAGATAAATTGAGAAACGTTCTTAACAGATGATTCAAAATTCTAACATCCCATGATTATACATTTCATTTAATTTTTTTTTATAAAATTTATCATAATTAGAGATCGAATCGTGAGTATTTGAAAAAAAATAATAATCCTTTTGTGACATCATAATCACAGGAGCTATATTATCACTTTTGATCATACCATAAGGGTGCGTTTGGTTCAGGGTGATCAATAATAACCTTGGTTATCTGTCCAATGTTATCGTTGATAACCTTGTTTGGTTTAGATTATCATCAATTCCCAAATAATGCAGTATTACCGCCACATCAGCAAAACGTCATCAAATGGGGCATGCAACCTGGAATTGGATAACCAAGGAAAACGGAGATTTTTCTTGATTCCGGAGTTAAGGAACTTTTCTTTCCCAAATTATCCCTTAATATTTATATTTTAAGATAAAAATATCTCTAATAATTAAATAAATTACAACTCGTTGCCGACTCACCGACCGACGACCGCCGGCCGACGACCGGCGACCCGCCGGCGACCGGCCGGCGATCGGCAACCGCCGCCGGCCGGCGACCGGCGACCGCCGCCGGCCGGCATCCGGCGACCGCCGCCGGCTGACGAACGATCGGTGGCGATCAGGCGATAAATTTTTTTTTTAAAAAAATTAGTATTTTAATTAAAATTTTATTAAATTAAATAAATTATAATTAGGATAAACTAAATAAATTTAATATAAAATATTACCTTACCTTTTAATTTTTAATATAAATAAACATATATTATCATAATCCTTAATTTTAAACTAATGGGCAATATAGTAAAAGATTACAGTAGATTATATACTATTACTTCCAAACAAACAAGATTTTCTTTGATCATCTAAATTTAACCAAACAATATTAGATTATGTTTCATTCCCCATAACCTTGATTATGTGATTACTAAGTAATCACATAATCAAGATCATGTATAATAACTTGAACCAAACGTACCTAAATGTAATCAATAGACAAATCGCGCGTTAGTTGAACGACCTGGATACCTAATTAGCTGTATACCAACTAGTCAACTCAAGTTTATTTAATAAGATAATTGAGTCGATTAAATCAAATTTCAAATTAATTAAATTATTAAAATTTGTTTTTTAAAAACTTATTTAATTATTTAAAACTTCTCATTATTTTAATTTTATTTAATTGATTATTAAATTTAATAATATAAATTTATTTATTCATTTAAAATATATATATTTATTTATTATATTCATGAATATTATTTATGAATCTATGTGTTCAATATTTTTATTCAATTTAATAAAATATTTAATTTTTTATTTAATTGATTTATATATATTGAATAAATATATATAAATTTTTATCAACTGAAATATTAAATTTGGTATCAATCAATATCAACACACTCCTATATTTCAGATTTAGTTGAGTTAATCATTTTATAATAGAATTGTTAAATTAAACAAAGATTGATTCGTTGGCGAAGTCGAAAGAAATATCTCAATGATTTATTAAATTTTTTAATTTGTCTCTATATAAATAATTATTCATCGCGTACACCCGGGATATACATAACCTTTTGTGGATCAAATCTATATTTTACACTCTCACAGTGAGATATTATAAAAGTAAAATAAATTTACTTTAAATAAATATCAATAATCATGCACGGTTTGATTCGATTGACTCGGGTCCTATATGAAGCAAGTTGAACCGGTTCAGTGGATTGGTTTGGTTAGGTTTTTGGGGTGATTAAAATCCCTACTTCCTCCCGTTCGGCGCAATTCACCGCCGGCGCCGAACGCCTCCCTCCTCCTCCAATTGACTCGGCTTCGGCCACCGCATTCTCGTGATTTCTCCGAACCCCTCTACTTCCTACGACCGGAGCAGCAGAACGATCCTCGATCGAAGCTTTCTTTGCCCTCTTCGTCTCAAATTTCTTGCTCCTTTTTTTTTACGACCGCCAGATCCGCCGTCGCACACCGCACGCCTCGGATCGTTGGTCGCCTCCTCTGGTCTTTCCTTCTGAGCTTTGCTGGTGATCGAGTACGATTGTAATAGTGAAGAAGTGCTTTAACGATTCATAGCCGTTTTGGTAATTCGCTGCACGGAGGTATGTATCATGCATTGACATACCTAATTCTGTGGGAAGTCGCCTTGTTTATTCACCTGCGTGTTATTGTTTGTATAGTGCCTTTTGAATGGATTTGCTTTGAACATGAGCTTCATGTTAGTTTAAGTTTGTAAGCTGTTACTTGTGTTAGTCTTTTTACAGGCTTATATCATGCGTGTATTCTGTTGCTCATGTTTTTAGTTGTTGCAGTGTGGATCGTTAACCTGGTGATCACATGATAACCTATAATAGAATATAATAACTGAATAGTATTTCTTATGATTGTGGATTATAGAGAGAATGCTATATTGTTGATGAGAACTTAAGCATATTAGGTGATAATGTACCACGTGACATATTGTACCACCATTTTTTACACCTTTACGATACTTGTCCTGCCGACGAGAGTGATGGACCATATAACATATTGTGGATGATAACGTTTACACTACCTTTGATAGTCATGCACATGTTGGAGTGTAGGTGAGCACCACTCTACCACACAATGGGAGACTATATCGGTTCATGCCCATTGGATGGACCCAACTCACTCAATGATTGGAAAGTAGTAGTTTAATGTGGGGTATTTTTTGTAGCTAGTAGATTTTTTCTTTTTTGCAATTTATTGCATAGTATATTTTATTGGTTACCTTATAATTATTCACCATATTTCTTGAGTTGCTCACTTTTGCATACTAACCATTACCTTTGTTACTCCAAAAATACAAGTGGAAGTTATTTTGGGTGGGTTAAAGATTTGGCCATTGGTAAATGGAGGTTTTGAGGATATTTTACAATGTATTTCATAGCTTTCGAGCTTTATATTTTCCACCATTAGTTTATTGCTTACCAATGTGTTTAGAATTTCTTTGCATGTATCAATTCTTATGTCACCTTTATCTTGTTGCTAGTATGCCATAACTTGTTGTTAATTGTTCATTAATCTGTTCATTTATTGTCTATTTAAGACCTTCATTTAATCATGCAAAGGTCATTTTCTTTTGGTTCTTCTTTATAAAGGGTTAAAAACAATTTATTAAACCATTATATGTGATTCTTTTGAATTAGTTGGTTGGCCAAGTAGGTACTGAGGTAAATTGTTGTGTGGCCATACTTACAACCATGGAGATCAACTTTAGGGATGATATATCGGCAACCAATCAAGTACCAATTCTCATGTTGTGCAGTTGAGCTAGCTAGAGCCTATTGCAATCAAGTAACCAACTAAATCCTAAATTAGTTTAGGTTATAAGCAAAGCTGGCTGAATGTGTATTATTGTGTAGTGTGTTAAAAGCAATGCTAAGCTTTAATCATGTTAGAATAGTCTAAATAGCATATTAGGTTATGTATATTTCATGAAATTTATCAATATGAAGAAAGCAATAACAGTAAGCAATTAATATTACTAAACATGCAACACACTATTTAAAGCAAATAATAAGCAATAGTAGATTTGCATGCCATACTGTATATGTACAAAAGAAACAAGAATTGATAGAGAAAAACAAGATAAACTACTAAAAGCAAAAGATCTAACAGTTCTTCCTCTGTCAACTATAATTTCCAACCAAGGTCCCCTTACATACCCCTACCCACAAAGCACCACAACTTGAGTTTATTCATGCCCAATTAAGGTATAATACTCAGCATGGTAGCAACCAAGAACCCTGTACATTCGATTCTAGTCTTGCTTTAGAATTCAATAATTTAGTTTATTCATATCCAATAAGTCTTGAAACTATATCGGCATGGACAGACTATTGATATTTTATCGTTTTAATTTTTAAAAGACTGAAATTCAAACTTGCTAGCACCACAACCACTAGCCACTAGCATCCAAATAATGACTCTTAGAACCCTACTCTCCATTTTAGGCAGTAGCTGTATGGTTTGAAATTGCCAAGATGCTACCTATAAGACTTCGCAATTATCTCTAAGATTGGTAGAGCTATGCTCTAATATTTCATTTATAATCATTTTGTTCCTCTATGCTATGAATTTCATCCATTCAGTTTTAATTACCTTTTATCATTAGACCAAGGTAATATATTTATGGATGAGATCGACGACATGGAGGGATGTGTGGTGATAGATGTAACTATTTGTAGATCTGGTCTCCATGGAGTTTTCCCCACCTTGTGGGTTCTACTCAATGCAAAATATTCTTGCAATTGTATCTATGTAAAAGGAAAAATACACAAGCACAATTTTAACAATGATTCACCCTCTAAACCACTACGATAGCGGCGCTAGTGTTGAAGGATGACTTCAATAGTGAGAGTAAGGATTCTACCTCTTTTGCATGTTTGAGGTCACTGCCACTAGTTACTAGAGTCTACAAGGCCACTATTTGTTTGCTGATAGCACATGAATTATTGTCCAAATTGAGGAGAATACCCGTGTTAAGACTAGTTCAACATAGAAGAAAACTCAAGTCCTTACTGTTGGATAACTTGCAAGGTTGCTATAGTGGATGCAAACACAATAAGGCAGGGAACTGATGGATCTTTTGTTGGCTACCTAATAATGAAGGTGCACACGACTTGTTAGAAAACCTTCTAGTTGTTTCAAAGATTATGACATCCATAAGGTTTAGATGACAATCAACAGATTTGACTTGGTTTTGTGTCACACATTCATAAGGAGCACTCATTTATTTTGGGTTAGTGATCGAGAAAAATGAGGCCCGATAGTGCAGGAGGAAAGCAGGGCTTGATATTACTCACTGCTTATGGAGAAATCAAGTTAACTATGATTTGACTTGGATCAGGTGAAAAGAGGTGTTCATAGTTGCAAGGATGACTCAGGGAGTACTTGCGTGATGAGGAAATGTTGGCAAAAGGAATTGGAGAGCAATAAAAGGATTTAGAAGATGAACTTCGGTGAGGAGTGCCTTGCTATTTAAAGGAGGGGATTGTCCATTGGCTGAGTACTATAATTCTGTAAAAACAAAATTAGTCTCCTTTCTTTGAGTTGGTGGTGTGTGACACAAATGTGGGAGAGAGCAGTTGTGGCTGCTCTCTCCCACATCCAATCCTAATTCTCACATAAGCAAAGAGCTACACCCATTGGTTGAGTACTATAATTCTGTAAAAACAAAGTTAGTCTCCTTTCTTTGAGTAGGTGGTGTGTGACACAAATGTGGGAGAGAGCAGTTGTGGCTGCTCACCTTTGTGGGAGGACTAATTCCTCTTTGCTTATGTGAGAATTAGGATTGGATGAAGATAAATTGAGTAATGAGTTTTGATACAAAGATTAGATTATTAGGTCAGGTTTTGTAAATGTGTAATTGTGAGTGAATAAGTGATAGCTTAGTTGGTTGAGAGTTGAATTTTAGCCACCTATATAGTTTACTATCTGGCTTGATGTGTGTCATACTAGGCCACTTCTAATCCACGAGAGACTCAAATAATAAGCTTTTATTTTATATGTAGATTTAACAACCATTTTCATTAATTGTTATAACTATTTACAGATAACTATTTACAGTTGGCAATATGAATCTTATAACTCCAATGAGCTTTGTTAAATAAAAATAATATCATTAGTAATATTAAAATTAATTAAACTATTTTTTATTTATTAATACTTTCTTTGGTCATTCACACTCTATTACACCTTCCACTCTAATAAATTAACTCATTTAAATATATAATCTATTGACCAATTTTTACTATGCCTTTAATTTTTAGCAATTCCACCCACCTATCTTAGCGTATCATCTCTTTTACATTGACCAAATTGCTAAACTTTTATTTATAAATTATGGCAAGTTGTACAATCGCCTATAATTTTCCTTTTTAGCCTAAGGGGATCATGAAAATTATCTAAGATTATAGATTTTCCTCTCTATTTTGACTCCCCAATCGTTATCTTATTATTTATATTTTGATTAATATCTTTTTCCTGTTGGATTATATATTTGTAATTTGAGTTAGCCTAAAACTATTATTGTCAAGACATTATCCATCCAGATAGACTCTTTTTATCATTTTTTCTGTTTTAATACTACATTTTTATATGTTTAATTTTTATTTGACTTATTATAAATTCTTTAGATGACCAATAAATGTCGCTGTTAGGCGATGTGAAACTAAATACGCACATTAAACGAGGGAGAGGAAGGCCAAAAAAGACTAGCCGGCGACAATAAAACAAGTTAAATTTTATTTAAATATAGATGATGATATAATAGGGGACAACCCAATGACGTAGATGGATCCATATAGTCGACCCCACCTAGTGGGATAAGACTTGGTTGTTGTTGTAAATTTGATCAGATGCTGATGATTTAGAAAACTTGACTCATCTAGCCTTCCCTTTATTCATTACTCGAATCTTAGAGAACTTGCATAGGAAGTGGGGAGGAAGGAGGGAGTCTTTGTTGCCCTTGTAAATTGTTTAGTCTTGCCATAGCTTGAGATTCACCATTAGATCACGGATCAGTTGTTGTCACTAATTAGACTTGACTCTATCTCACTCATTGTCACTCAATACTCTCACTCTATTGAGGTTATTGTGAATTGAGATAGTATTGTGCAGCAAGAGAGAACACAATAATGCCTCAATCAACATAACATGGATCCTAAAATCATCCAACAAAAAATCACCTAAAATCATCCAACAAAAAATCACTGCGAATGTAATTAGGAACATGATTAAACCCTATAGGAACACGATAATGCCTCAATCAACATGACATTTTCAGAGTGAATATTAAGATCATTTTGGGAAAACTTGTACTGATTAATAAATTTAAAAAGTTAGATTCTATAGTTAGACCGATTGATTCAATTAAATTGTAATGAGTAAAGGATAACCGACAGAAGACAATAGATGGATAGAATCCATATAACAATCTTCAAATTGTGGCAAACAATTGGAGGATAATGATGAATAGTACACCTTAAGGAACAGAGGTGCCTGTCATCTTTGATTGGACCAAATGTTTGTCTCAATCATCAGTGTGGAAGAACTAACAATCAGGCCTGTCTGTTGCCCTCTTGTTTTTATGACATTGTTTGTGGTTCAAACCATTTGATTGGGTAATTGAGAGGAAGTTGAGAATATTGTAGGAATCTCCAGAGAAATGGAGATTTCTTGGATGTTCTTTGTTCTATAAATAATGAATTGACTTGTGTTGGATCTCTTGAATTGTTGAGTACTGTTCTGAAAATAGATGTTCTTTCTGTTCTTGGAATTCAAGTATGAAGGATGCCTTATATTGCAATATAATCTCCGGTGATTCTATGGTTTGATTATTTATCTTTTTTACATGGATATTGATAACTGACAAAGTTTGTTCCAGGATGTCGATGTTAGAATTCCGAGCTGGGAAAATGTTTCTTGATGGCACTCGAGTGATACCAGACACTCGGAGGGGTCTTGTTCGCATAGGAAGAGTATGATTTACTATTGAATCAATTATTCCTGCTTTTATGTTCAATGACTAAAACGTTTCTTATTCTTTATCTTATCTAATACCAACTATATTTTTCATGTATTGAACTGTTAGGGTGAGGAAGGGCTAGTTCACTTCCAGTGGCTTGATCGGACACAAAATATTGTTGAAGATGTATCCTGTGAAAACAAACATCAAACACTTTTAGCTTCTATCGGAAACTCATATGTTATTTCCATTTCCAGTTGATGGATTATGCAAATCCATCACCAGTTTTCTTTGTCTGATCAACAATGTCCTTAATCTATTTCACATTTATTAAGGAAATCATTCCGACTGTTTCCTATGCAACTATTCAAACATCCTTAATGTTGATAACTTCTCTAATAAAAAATGTTTTTTCAGTCCACTTGCCTTCTTGCTGCATATCTGTAATGTTATAGAAGTTTGCTTGTTTATCTTGTGGTAGGTTTTGTTGTGTGGATATTATTGCACATTTCCTTGACAGATAATAGGATCAGATTATCTTTCCAGATGAAGCAATTTTTGAGAAGGTACATGTTTTGTGTGACTGTTTTCTTTTATTTGATTATGCTTGTTAAACTTTTATGATCTTCATAGTTAATTGTTAATTGCATATTCAGGTGTCTCAATCATCAGACAGGGTGTACATTCTGAGGTTTAATTCTGATAGTAGGAAGTTTTTCTTTTGGATGCAGGTCAGCTAATTTATGTTATAAATTAAGGCAACTTCTATGTACATCCTTATATTTCTACTAATCCATGCACTCCATTTTCCCCCTAAATTATCAACTATAGTCTGCAACATATCTCATTCATTTCTAATTAGTTTAAGTAAGGGTACACATGTAATTTAACCCTTATTTTATTCAAATTTTCCATGTATTATTCTGACCATATCTTTGGATTGCCAACCGTATCGTTCCAATTAATCTTAGGAGCCAAGAGCCGACGAGGACTCGCAGATCTGTACCTCTGTTAATTTCTACATTAACCAACCTTTAGGTAAGTCAGAATCACTGAGGCTACAGGATGTTCATTCTGATTCACATTATCTAAAGAGTTTACTTCACCAGATCTGACGGCAGAAGATGAGACTGAAGCTTCAGTACCACTACAAATGTCTGACACAGGGGAGGATGATTTTTCATCCAGGTATTAGCATGATAAGGCACATATTAAGATACTTATACCATTTTGATGAATAATTACATAGTTAAAAATTATGGAATTCACTGGTATATTCTTTGATAGATAATATGGGAAAAAGCAGTGAACATATTAAATAAAGTCAATTAGGAGGCATGTCGAGTCTGCCGTATAACTTTGTAGTAGCAAATATGAAAAAAGGATCTTATTATGAGACATTAACCTTTCTGTACTACTTAGTTGTTGCTTGTCAGATGTAATTGACAATGTAAAGCATAGCTTGATTTAGCCATTGCTTTGAGCCATTTATCTCACTCTACAGTGATAATCTTTTGCAGTGTTCTCTTGAGTAGTTAGATAATGGATAACCATTTAAGTTGCTCTAAAAAAACATGTTCCATTCTTTTTTAGTTCTGTTAGTTGTAATTGAGATGACAAAAGTAATGGAGAAGAGACTGAATTTGTCAATCTTTTCATGAGATCAAACTGACGTTTTGTGGTCGAGTGAAGATTGTAAATATATAGGGAGCATTCAAGAAATGACCAATTTACTTTTCTAACAGTATCCATTTCAGCATTTGGCAAAGTTTTTGTGCTGCTATTGCATCCTGTTCTTCGCAATGTATTATCTGTTTCAAGTCTCAACTGTCATTTATTTAGCGAACGTAGCAATTGACTTCATTTTTTTCTGATACATAGGGCTGGAAACCTTGTTGATCATAATATGGCCGGCGAGCTAGGTGGAGAAGTTACTTCTTCCAGTGGACCTGTGCGGTTGGAGGATTTGCAGAGGATACTAAGAAACATCCAAACACCAGGTATTGTTGAATAGTGATTCTCTTGTTAAGGTGCTTTTTTGGGTTGGATGTTTTAGTTCCTGTCAATTATTATGTGCGGCTCATCTTGTGTTTGTGTTTCCAGATGCTGTTGAAGATCCCGATGCAGGTAAGTTTCTGACATGATTTGGTGTTATACGATTCAATTACAGTGCTTCTCACAATCAGAGTTTCAGGATTGGGCTTAGCTGATATTTTAAAGCCTGATTTGATCTTGCCTGTTGTCGAAACCTTGCCAGTTGAGCAACATTTTTCACAATACTTGCCTGAGGTACCTACCGATCAGCAAATTTTGTGGACTTGGTGATTTTGCTACGATTTCTTTTTTATTTTGGGATTCTATTTCAGGGCTCATGGACTCCTGCTGATCTCATGGAGCTGTTGCAGAGTCCACAATTTCACCAGCAAGTAGACACATTCACTCATGTAAGCGATGGTTTCTGTTGGAAAAAGGATCAGACTTTTCCCTCAGTTTCTCAGTGTCACCCTTTATTGTAAGCAGGTGATTCGAACAGGGCAGATAGATCTTTCGCAATTCGGAATCAACCCGAGCAAATGTACGTTTCTTGTTGTTTTGACTGCCATTCGTTTTCTCAGTGACTAGAACTAAGATTAAGCACATCATATGACTTGATGGATTTTTTTCTTCTAAAAATTGCGCTCTTAATAAATTGTTTGTATATTTTAATTTTTTGCATAGAGATTTACACACATTTTTCTCGGAACAGATGCCAGAGTTTGGATGATGTTAGAATCAAGAGTCCACTTATTTTAGTAGGTTCTTTTTCACCTAAACATACGGTAGTAGTACATTCAATATTGGAACATCTACTGCAAAGCTCCTGCAATGCATACAAACTCATCTTCATCTATTTGTATTCCTCATTGATGAAAAAATAATCTAGGAATATGGCGTTGCTCTCATCTGATTGAATTGTTTATTTTTTTGGAGCTCTTGTTTTATAGGGTAGATTCATTTGCTTTATGTTATATTGAAGTGATGGCTAAACCTTATTTCACAACTCACGCAGACAAATTTACTGTTCTATCGTTCCTGGAAGCTCTGGAGGACTCCGTGACAAAAACATCAGACACTGTCGGAGAAGAGTCGCAAAGGGATGGTAGTCGTGACGCCATGGATGAGAGCTGAAACCATCAATTTCATTGCTGTTGAACAAGTTTCTCATGTGCAGCTGTTTGGTAGTGGTCTGGGGAATTCTTTTTCAGTTTCATTTGACTATTGAATAGGGGATTTGGCTGTAACATTATACCTAATTTACAAACTTGGACTAGATGCATTCATCAATAAATTAATTTACTTAAGATTCAGATAAATGTTTAACCTGGTAGTTAGTCGTTTGCTTTTTGGATTTGATATCCACATGGTTTCATATGATTAGGTGAATTTGGCATTCAACGTTAAATTTCTTTGAAGTTACTGATTTTATATTTCATCTGGGCATTGACACTGCTGCTCTGGTAGGAGCTAAAGTGGTTGTGGTGTTTAACCATTTTTTTTTAATTGTAGTGTTCTTGTATCTGTCAGTTGGTGTTTTCTTTGATGATCGAAAATAAACATAGGTTTTGATGTGTGGATAAAAAATATAAAATTTTGATGTGTATTTGAGCCGTATAGGTCTTCTTGGTGGAACACATATGGAGATGACTTTGGGATTATAGAACGAGGAACATTGAAGTGGAGCTAAGGGAAAAGGACTTTGTAAGTAAAGGCGTGAAGGATGGACAGAGTGGAGTCGTGGACTCAGGTACATCCGCAAGATGTGGAGGATGACTTTGAAGATAGAGAAACTTCTTACAAGATAATCGCAACATGTATTGGAGGCTTAACACAAAGGTTAGGGTAAATAATGCTTTTTTATAATCACTTTGTTACTTCCTTATTTGTAGCCCTTGAAACTCTTTTTAAAGCTTCCTTCTTTGTAATGAAATCTTGATACTGTTGTGATACACATCAGCTGATTAGTTTGTCACCACTATCAGTTGATTGATCCGACTAATTCCAGTAGCTTCTGAGGCTCACTAGTCAACTGATCATAGCCACCATTCAACTTACCTTTATGATGCGCATTTGCTCTCCAACTCTCGACTCATCAGTAGTTGTCTTCCATTATGATGCCTTCTCGTGTCAAGTTTCTTATTTCTTAAATGCATCAAGCTCTTAACTTCCTTCTTGTGCAATTATTCTCGTCCGCTTATGTAGTGTGCTTCTAGCCATCTCATGTCAAACTTCTCGTCCCTTAGAGATGCACTAAGTCTTTAACTCATTTTTCATGTCATTCTTCTCATTTCACTTATGCAGTGTGTTTCTAGTAATCTTTCGTCAAGTTTTTCATCTTTTAGATGCATTGAATCCTCGACTCTTTTTTTTTTGGCTATCCTTGCCGTTTCCCTTATGCTTTACTTCTCAAGCACAACTACTTCTCTCTAATGTCCTAGACCACTCTTTGATTTTCATGGACCTTGAGCCATCAAATACCTATGAACTTAGTCACACCAAGTCATCTCCATCTACCTAAGTCCACAATGCAAGACCTATCGTAAACTCCTTTACCCAAACATAAGAAAAAATTGTGATAGCATCAGACCATTTGGGGGGCCATATGTTCCAACACCATATGATTCTTCTCTGAATTCTAGTGAACCTCTCAAGCCTTTAGCTGAATCAACTTGGCCATGCCAAGTCACCATCACGATTCAACTTGATCATGTCAAGTTACAAGTTCCACATGCTTTATGTGCTTGTTACCAAACCTTGCAAACTCCACACACATCATCATTACAAGCAAATACCTAACATAAAATCCTACGTCAAATATATTGGTGCAATCTTCATTAGGTCAGGGTTGACCTAGTTTGACTAAGCTCGGGTGAGCTTGAGTTTCGATGTTTGACAATGATGGTTGAATATTGTATGAGTCAAGTGGGTTAAGGTTGATTGAAGACTTGACTGGTGAAGTCTAGGTGGATCGGGGAGATTGCACGCTGGCACGGAAAAAGTCTTAGTGGGACTAGGTGAAGTCCAGATGGATCGGGGAGATTGCACGCTGGCACAGAAAAAGTCCTAGTGAGACTAGTTGAAGTCTAGGTGGATCGGGGAGATTGCACGCTGACACGGGAAAAGTCCTAGTGGGACTAGGTGAAGTCCAGGTGGATCGGGGAGATCGCATGATGACAAGGAAAAAGTCCAGGTGGATCGGGGAGATTGCACTTTGGCACGGGAAAAGACCTAGTTGGGAACTAGGCAAAGAAAAGTCCAAGTCGGTCAAAGGGTTGGTCGGATACTTGGTAAGAAAGTCCTAACAGGTCACGATTGACCAAGGTTAGGCAAGAGAACCCTAGACTTTTGCACACAAGTTAAGATTGGGGCCAATCGATTGGGTAATTGATTAAGACGGGCCGTAATCAATTGGGTAATTAAATTAAAGAGGACCTTAATCGATTGGGTGAATCGATTGGATACTCGATTGAGAGAGTTGTGTTGTGAGAACAGAAGTCAATCAATTCAGACTGCTCTTAATCGATTAGTCAATCGATTAAGATGGATAGTAATCGATTAAGCAATCGATTACAACAGTATTGCACGAGAGCACAGAAAGTTACTGAATCAATTCAGCAATCGATTAAGATCATCTTCATCTATTAACTAATCGATTAAGCTTCAAAAAATAGCTGTTGAATGACTAATTCTGACATGGTAATCGATTGGGTGATCGATTAAGGGAACCTTAGGTCGCGGGTATATATAGTTTTTACGTAGGATTGAAGACAACCTCTTCGGCATTCTTCGCGCATCTCTTCGAGCTCTTCGACGATTCTTCTTCTCCTTCTTCGCCAGTTCTTAGCAAGTGTTGTTGTATTTCAAGAGACATTTTCCAAGCAAGAAGAAGAAGAAAATAAGACAAGCAAGGATCTAAGTGTGCAAATCTTGTAAGATTTATTTTGTATTTGCTTGAGTTTCTTGTTATATCTTCTTGTAAGCTTGTAAGAGGTTTCTCCACCTCAAAAAGGAGATCTTTTATAGTGTATGAGAGAGTGAGGGAGAGTGGATCCTTGGATTAGTCACCTCAAAGAGGAGGATACCAAGTAAATTGAGGTATTAGCATTGCTCAAGTCTTCCGCAGCGACAAATCTTCATCGAGTAAAAATCCGAGTTAATCACCCTCCTCTAGCTCACCTACCGGTCCTAACAAAACACATCAAAACATGCGGGTTAAACATGACCACTTAGGTCATGATTGCACTAATCAATGCCCGAGTTTAAAAAAAATCTCATTAATCATATTTTTTTATTACACCAATAGAATGACATAATATAATTATCCGGGACATGAAGATGACATGTTGAGCAAGTTGAGCGATTGGCACAATCTCATGGCGAAGGGATTACAAGGCAAAATATTAAGTGAATTGAGAGTTAAGTGACTTGTACTTGAGAGAGAGTTGGCTTCAACTTAGACCCGACCACGGTTCGGAACCGTCGGTTCGTCGGCCCAAGATGGTTACGGTTCATGGTTCGGAACCGCCGGTTCACGGTTCGCCACGGTCTAAGATTATTATATTAAAAAAATTAAAAATTAAAAATTAAATTAAAAAAAATAAATTTTATTAAAAAAGAGCTTGCACTTATATAAGTTGCCTATGTATCCCCTTAGGGTATAGGGGAATCAAAGCCCACGTAGTTCTTTTACATTTTTACCCTTTTACATTTTTTATATTTTTACCCTTTCTCACTCACTTGCATTTCCTCCCGTTCCCGTTGTATTTGTTCCTTCGATATCAAATTCTTCGACTTCGTCTTCTGAAAGTTGCATTCTTTGGATTCGCTTCTCGGCTCTGGTCCAATCATCAAGTAATGCTTGAGCTTCTAATGAGTCGGGAGACATAGTTGATCGTCGTTCATCTAATATGTTGCCGCCGGCACTGAACGTCTGCTCCACAGCAACAGTCGACACTGGAGAAGCTAAAATTTCTTTTGCGATCACGGAGAGAATGGGAAAGCTTTGAGCCTTCTGTGACCACCACTTCAAGATGTCGAAGTCTTCGCTATCTGATTCATTAAAATCAAAAGAAGTCGTAAAATAATTCTCAAGTTCCTGTGTGGAACTTGAGGATCCTCGTGGACGTTTCGTCCGTTCTTTTAATAAAAGTTGGGCTTTTGTAAGTTTTAAATTAGTAGTAGTAGGTTGTTGTGTTTCAGAAATATTAGTTTGTGTTCCATATTTAACATAATATTGATTATAAAGATCATATAAATAATTTTTAATATTATATACAATATTAGCTGGATCCGGAGAGGAAGAATCCTTAATAGGAATTAATGCGTCATAATATAAAGTTAGCATTTCTTATAAAACTTCTAATTTAAATCTAGGATCTAAAGCAAATGTAATTAAATAAATTTCAGGAATAAAATAAAAATATTTTTCCCATTTAGTTTTCATAGCTAATATACATAAAGTTAAAGCTTCATTATTTACATGTTCATTTAATATTAATACTATACTACAAAAATTTACTAAAATTAAATGAGCAGTGGGATAATAAACACCGGAAAATTGTTCAGTTGCATCGTTAAAAACTTTTAAAATTTCACAAATACTACTACAAATATTCCATTGTTGTGAAAATAAATATATATTAGTATCACTATTTTGTGCAAAAAATAAACATAATAAATTTTTATATTGAAAAGAATCTTGTAATAATTGATATGTTGAATTCCAACGTGTTGGAACATCACATGAAAATTTTTTTGGTTGCATTCCATTAGCTTTACAAAATCTACCCCATTGTTTCATCATAGATGGATGAGACCATAAGTATGAAATTGCGGTTCTAATTGGTTGAATATAATTTTGTAAAAATTTTAATCCATCTTGAACACATAAATTTAAAATATGGCATACACAACGAATATGAAAAAATAAACTACCAATGACAGGTTGACAAATAAATTTTAATTCATCTATTGAAGCGGTATTAGAACTAGCATTGTCTAATGATATTGAAAATATTTGATGAGTCAATCCATATTCTTCTAAAACTATGTGTAATAATTGTGCAATGTTATGAGCAGTGTGTGATTCATCAAAAACTCTATAAGCTAATAATCTTTTTTGAAGGATCCAAGAGTTATCAATCCAATGACATGTTATACCCATATAAGAATGAGTTTGCCAATGATCACTCCAAATATCGGAACATAAAGAAACTTTATTATTTAATTTACTAAATTCTTCAATTAAATTCTTTTTTCCTTGTTTTACTAATCTTTTAATTGTACGAGTTAGTGTAGTCCTAGGTACACGTTTAGCAGCAGGATTAAGAGATTCTTTACAAAAATCTTCAAATGTGCATTTAGATCCAAAACTAAAAGAAAGATGTTCTACGGAAACAAATTTAGCTAATAATTCTCTTAATTTATTATCTGAATATAAAAATAAACCAGAATCAGTACTACTACTGCTAGAAAATTTAGATAATTGTGTTTGAGAGCAGTCAAACCCATATTCCATCGGGTGCTTCGTTTCTACATGTTGTTTCAATGACCCATAGCCGCCGCCGGCTTGGAATTTGTAGGAAGCATTGCAATGCTTGCATTTTGCACGCATTTCTCCCGACGGAAGTGTGAGCTTCTCAAAATGTTTAGTGAAAATAGACGATTTTAAAGGAGGATTATCCCGAACCTTAGAAGTAATCACATCGGTGCTTCCTTGCGTTTCAGGGATCGGAGGGCGTTGGGGCTGAGCCTCGGTCTCATCATCGGTGGATTGAATTTGTAAGGTTGGGATCCTCGTATGCAATTTCTTTTCCCCTCTGAGATCGAGATGATGAAGCTCCGTGACCTCCTTCCATTATCGTCGATGAAGAACGCGGAGAGAAGTTGAGAGTTAGAGAGTTGAGAATGAGAGATTGAGAGAAGAGAAGTTGTTTTGTGAGTGAAAATGATGAAAAGAGCTCCCTATTTATAGAGTTCGGATCATAACGGTCACTAAATCGTAGCCATTGATCAAAAAACGGTCAAATGATCTCATCCGTCCCAAAAAAAAAAAAAATTCAAAAACTCTCCAACGGCACTGAACCGGGTCAACAGGCCACCCGGCCAGTTGACCCGGGCCGATTCCGGGCCGGGTCCGGGCTGGACCTGGCCCGGGGTCGGGTCTACTTCAACTTAGGGGAAGACTTAATCATTGAGATAGTCATTGATATGCTGTGATTATTTTTGTTTACACCACAATAACTAATGGTAACTGGCCTTACTAAGCCATTAGCAAGAGCATAAGCTAACATCCTAGAAAGAATTGCTATTCACCCTCTCTAGCTATTCGACCATCTAATGCATCGACTCAAACGATTCTGTTGACCTGAATGGATCTCAATTGACTAAACAAGGTTCAGGTCAACTAGATTCTTGTGGAGTTGATTGAAGTTGAAAGTTATTGGTGGATAAGCTTGTGATCTTATTCAGATCTGTCAACTAGATGTTGCTAAGTTGATTAGAAGAGGTTTGAGCCGATTGGATGTGGGTGGACTAAGTCGACTAAAGATTAGTGTTCGAAAAAACGCTAAACAGTAGACGGCCGATCACCCGTCGCCTAGCTCCTTGGTGCCTAGGTGGCGCTCGATCGGCTAATCGATTGACAGTGCTCAATCGATCGGCTAATCGATTTGGTAATTTTTTTTCTCGTAAAACTCATGCCATTCAATTGGCCAATCAATTGGTCAATCGATTATGAAACTCCTAGGCGGAACTAGGGGTTGCAGTTCGCGGAGAAGAAACTAGGATTGTTGTTGGAGAAGAAAATGACAGCAAAATGTATCTTTTTGACGAAGAAGAAGAAAAGAGAAGGGAGAAGATGTGGCGGTTCTAATTAGTAAATCCTAAATATAAGTTAGAAACAATTTAAAAAGTAAAACACAAAATATTTTTTCATCCTCAATCGATTAATCAACTTATTACGGTTCAAATCGATTGATTAATCAATTTGGCGGTATTTTTTTTTCACGGAAAAGTCTGCCCAAATCAATTGACAGTGTTCAATCGATTCGGCAGTTTTTTTTTATTTAAAAAATGGTCATCCCGCGACTAAGCTACGCCTAGCCGCCTAGGTGGTCGACTAATTCGGCGACGACCACCGACATCGCCTTTGTAAAAATTGAGGTGGTGGGCAGCCCGCCCACAGCCAGGGCCTGGTGCGCCACCTTTTAGAACATTGCTAAAGATTAATTGTATTGGTAGATGAAATAATTAATTGTATTGGTAGATGAAATTTTTATAATTGAATTTTAGTCGAATAATCTGTAATTGAGTCAACTGATTTCAACCAGAAGTAATTTAAATGAGTTGCTTTATCTTTTATTTAAATGCATTTTTGCTACTACAAATACTCCATTTAGGTTGATTAATTTAGTTTTATATTAATTAATATTAGACGGCTTTTTATCAAAGGGCATACCCAAGATTTGGTAATTACCAAAACGAGTAGCATGTTTTATTTTTTACGAAAGGGCGCATCCCATATAGTGAATTTCCTATTATACCCATCCCGCCAAGTGATGCATCATTCGAGACTTCCAAACCATTTTATGAGTAAAATATTATTTTGTGGTTCGGATGGATATGAAGTCGATTTTTTTCAGCCATCAGCACAAAAACGTTAATGGTATTGTTGAAGGTGGCAGACATTGTGCTATCGTCGTGAGCTCATCCCCCGAATCCGTCCTCCCAACCAAAGCCTAGGGAAGTCTCGTAAGTGTGTGTGTG
Source organism: Boesenbergia rotunda (assembly GCA_024364735.1). Taxonomy (NCBI): domain Eukaryota; kingdom Viridiplantae; phylum Streptophyta; class Magnoliopsida; order Zingiberales; family Zingiberaceae; genus Boesenbergia; species Boesenbergia rotunda. The sequence continues at coordinate 140,429 of JAGFNQ010003469.1, forward strand.
TGTCCCAGAGGCAGCTATAAGTGTTAACGTTGAAGTCCAGATTGCTCGGCACTATCGAAAGTAGGGGTTAGGGTTTGTGCAAGGCTTATATTTTTGACAATGGCAGGAGAAAGGTCTGTGGCTGGTTCAGCGTCTTCTTCCTTGGCAGTATCCAGCAAGGTATGTTAGCAATAGTCTTAGGTCAAAACAGCAGAGTTTGTGCACATGGTTAAACTTATTTTTGCTGAATCACTTTGTAATGTATAAAAACTATAGGCTTCAGATGACTTTGGAAAAAAAACTACATTGGTGCAGTGTTTTAGGACACTTTAAATAATTATTTGAAGCATTTCAAATTTTAAATGATCGACACATTGCGAAGATCAAAGAGTCGTCCTTCAGTCTTTTCTTGGACATACAAGAATTGCAACATATCCGTGGAATTTTGGTGAATATATTCGAAAGTTGGGATTCAACCTCGCAAGTTTTTAAATTCTCAGGTAATAGTTTTAGTTATGAATTGTAAACAATATCTATAGTAAGATAAAACAGGGATAAAGATGACCTGAAATGTTTTAATTTTAATACATTTCACACATTTCATTTCAGGACTACCTAGGGCCTGAAGTGATTTCACTTCAGGCACTCGGTAGGCCTGAAGTGATTTCACTTCAGGCTCAATGTGGGCCTGAAGTGAAAAAATTTGAAGGGTATATTCTTGATGATAACTAAATATTTGAAATGTTTCAGGTGTACCGATTGTGTTCACCAGACAAGATGTTACGTTGTTACTGGGTATAGTGGACCGTGGTGTTTCGGTCCCTATTAATTCAACTAAAACATCGGGTGACCTCTATCTTACTTACTTCTCAAAAGAAAAACCTACCAGAATAAGAATTGAGGAGTTACTTAAATATTATTCAAAAAGTGTTGAATCAGAGGATGATGTTTTATTAGTGTGTAAATTTTTTATTTTGTATATGTTTTATTTTCGTCTAGTACATATAAGGTCCCTTTAGGTCTTGTAGATATAGTAGATGATTATGAGAATCTTGGTAGATTCAACTGAGTGGAAACTATCCATCAATTTTTGTCTCCATAATTACCTAAGATTAGGGACTTATTTTCATTAACTCAGGGAAACCAGACCAGCATCATGATAGCCCACAACTAAGTGTCACGAATGAGCCTCAAATTTAAAATTTATAAGTTGAAAACCCTTAATCTCACAAGGCTAAATGTAGTATAGGGGTCTCAAGTCATATTTTTCCAAGGATTAATTAAGTGTGCTTAATCCAAGCTTGATTTTTGTCGTTTAATGTTTTGGGTTTTCAATTAAAATGGGGGGGGGGGTTTGTTTTGCAATAAGGAATGAAAATTCAGTAACTAGAAATTTGTGGAAACTAAACTTATCCTATTTGAAAAACTAGTAAATCAGATTAAATTTCAAGGAATAAAATTGAATGCAGGAAATTTAAAGTAAACTAAGAGATTGACAAGCAAAAATTCATATTAAATGCAGGAAATCTATCTAACAGCAGAATTATGAAATATAGAACAAAAATTACTTAAGAAACAGAATTAAACGAAGCTGAAAAATGCCTGATCGGTCAATAGACCGATCAGATGCAAGCCTGATCGGTCAGACAGTCCGATCAGAGTCTAGCCTGATCGGTCAAACAGACCGATCAGATACTGATCAGAAGCTGATACACGCTGAAACAGAGAAAGAAATTACAATTTAGAAACAAAATTAACGACAGATCAAGTCCTTCACCAGATCTACTTCTTGTCGTCACACAAGAATCGAACTAAAGACCCTCTAGCTCGAAATCAGCAAGATCCAGCTCTCGCGGTCGATTTGCGTCAGATTGGTGTTCTGGCTGAATCTTCTTCCGGTCTTCTCCTTCTTGACAAGTTGGGTGGCGATGATGGCTCGGAAACTCTCAGAACTCTTCAGAGAACCCCTCTGAATGCTCTGATAGCTCCGATCGATGAAGACATTCAATCAGGAGTTGATCGGATGAAGCAAACTCTGGGCGAAACCCTCATCGGAGCTTGGCAGCAACGAGATTGAATCACAAACTTCTCGGGAGATCGATCCTTTGATTTGAAATCTGGAAATGACTTGGATCTGAAGTGGCCGCATGCGATCAGAGACGAAGAACAGAGACTGGAAACAGAATTCGTGACAACGAGCTGGGGAGGGAAGTTTTTGTTTTAATTAATCCCATTTGAAATTGGACGGTTGTGATCATCCTCGCCTCATCCAACGATCAGATCTTCTCAGATTGAGTTCAAACTTCCCAGATCTCCATCAATGGTCAGGATCTGCTCCTCCTTAGCTTGGATCAATCAGATATGCAACGGATGGCTCAAATCTCCCTTCCTTTTGAATGGATGGTTTAGACTCCTCTTAAGCTTGATCCGACAGTCGGATGACTTCTGATTTCGAACAAACTTTCAGATCTTGATCTGTGGTCATGATTAACTCTATCTTGAACTTGGATTGATCAAAAGTTTACAGATGACTCAGATCTTCCCGTTTCTTGATCGGACGACCCATATTAATCCAATGCTTAATCATCTTGATCCGAATCCAATTCTGACTCAAACTCGATCCAATCTAATCTAGGTCCATGATCATTCAAAGCCTACAAAATTAGATCAAATTTTAATGCCACAAAATCTCAAATATAGACAAAATTGTATCCCAAAGCTAACATAGCAATAATTCATGGAACTTAGTGTAAATACAAGATTAAGCATGTAAAAAGGGATCAAAACATGGATTTGAGAGCCTAATTTGATTAGCAAAATGGTAATTTTCAACTCCCCCACACTTGTTCTTGGGCGTCTCGCACAACTAAACTAATAATGTACCCCCTAGATTATTCTCAATCATAGTTAGAAGCAATTGAAAGGAAATTACCTAGGGTTGTCAATTCTAAAAAATCTAAACTCAATAGACTAGAATCTTGTCCTTAGTCAACAATAAAGTATACTTCATCCATCATGACTAATTGAGATGAATTAATCACACAAATCCTCATCAAGAAAATTTAAAGTGGCTCTCTTCCTAAGTTCTAAGTTTTGATGAAAGTGGAGCTCACTCAAACACAATCATGGTTCTTGCACTACCATAAACTTGCTTATGCTCTACTCTCCACCATCATTCTTGAGTTGGATCCACACCTAAAAAGGCTTATTTGAACAAGTTATAGAAATATGAAATGATAAGAATGAAATAGAAGTTTAGTAGATGGAAAATAAAGAAAGTGGAAGACTTGGACACTAAAGAATGTAACATAATGAACTTTGCCCCTTTTTCTTTTCTTTTCTGCAGAAATCATTGAGCAGGAGGCAGACAAGGCTCTGAAATTAATGAACTCAGTGATTCAACCTCTGCTGATCGGTCAAGAGACCGATTAGGCTTTCCCTGATCATTCTGGACTGCATCTGATCATTCTGGACTGCTGCTGATCGGTCTGAGTGACCGATCAGACACCTCCCTGATCGGTCTGGAGACCGATCAGGTCTGATCAGTAGCTGAACTGAACAGAATCTGAAACTGTTCTACCGAGATTTCTCTTCTTTCAATCAATAACTCACTCTTGATACTTGATCACTTCTTCCCATTTAGAAATCTAGTCTAGCACTTACTTCCACTTCATGCTCTTCTCTTTTTTTCTTTTGTTTTTTTTTCTGTTACTGTTCTATTTTTTCTGTCATTTTGTGCCCAGCTCCCAAATCCTTAGCAGAGCTAGCTCCAATTCATGGAATCCGAAATGTTCAGACTTTCAGGACTTTCAACTTGTTTAATGGAACTTTTCAACTTTTCAATTTGATAACTTTTCTTGTTCTAATTGTTTTCTGAATTGTGCAGTTTCACTTCAGCTTCACTTCAGCTAACATCTTAATTGTTTTCTGAATTGTGCTCTACTCTCACAGATTTCAGATTCTTGGCACGCAACTGCATAATTTTCTGATCAGAATTTTGCAGCATTGATCACAAAAAAAACTTGGCACTCAACTACCACTAGTTGATTCATCAATTGCAACTTCTTGTGTAGACTCTCATTTCCTTTGGAATATGCCTCATAGAGCTTGAAATATCAAATTATAATCAAGAACTTAGATGTTCCACATGTAGCCTTCACTAACCCATTTTTGCAACTCATTCTTGATACAAAACTCCATCAAGTTGGCACACCTCTTCCTTCTAATCTTCATTTTCTATTTTTTTTTCTTTTTGAGTTGCATCCTTGATACTTCCTTCATTCCTTTAGATTCATCAAAACAGATTGCCAACTATCTTTCAACTAGAAATAAACTTCCAAGATGCATCATTTCTTACCAACAAACTTCAAAACACTAGCCACCTCCCCCACACTTAGATTTTTGACCGTCTCGGGCAAAGTAACATCAAGAAACAATCCAAAGCAACCAAGTCCATGGAGAATATGATTATGAACAGAAAAATAGAGGAGAGAAAATAGAATATAGAGTAGATCAACAAGCAATATTGCAAAAATTGATATGAAAAAGGAAACAAAGTGATTCACCTCTATAAATATGGTCCAATCATAGAAATATAGTTTTGAAAGAACCTAAGCAAGTTCTAGAGTACAATCACATGTGTGTATCTCAAAAACAAGACCAATCCTCACTAGGTAAAAAGAATTCATCTCAAGCCATCAATCTAGAGTCCATAACTAAGTAGTACTCAAGTATCCAAGAATTTTCATCCATTGGCTCAAATCCTAAGTTTTAACAACCAAATTTAATTCACTTTCAAAGGACTTTAAAATGATATAGAGAAAATCTAGAAAGATACATTTATTCCAACTCATGCATGAAACAAAATATCAAAAGGGATAAAATGATATCTACAATGGCTCTTTATTCATTCTACACTACCTAAGCATTTATTATCAAGAACTCATTGTAAAAGAAAAATTTACTTCTAGAAAACATAAAAATTGTATATACAATGAAATAGAAGTGCAAGAAAGATAAAATTCCCCTTTAGGTTGGGTAGATAGCACGGATCATCCATCTAGGTAGTGAGGTGGTTTGGTTGGTCGAGAGAGCTATCCTCACGTGATCAATATCATAGTACACTGCTCTCTCCCTCATCAACTTCACATGAGTATGTTCCGGTGGTCGGAGACAATTAAGGTGCAAAATCCACTCTCGAGGTGAATTGCTACAAGTCAAAGTAAGCATAACTCCTCCCACTATATGCTCTTTGGAAGTTCTTCCGGGAGGTTGGGGCTATTAAGTTGGAGCACCCACTCAAGAAGCCTACTGTACCCTGCAAAACCATGAGAAGGAAATACCTCCCGCACGCATATAGGGTAAGAAAGAAATGAAATACAATCAGTCTCTACATAGAATGTATCAAGAAATGCATCACATCCAATAAAATCAACCTTAGCTACCTCTATGAGTGTTCCTAAAAAATTAGGAGAAATACTTACCTTGTCGTGCTGAAAAATACCTGAAGGTTCTATAAGAGTGGATGTAACTATGACCTCCTCCTGGTTAGGTAAAGGCTCCACCTCAGGCTCAGGTTCTGGTGCGCATACAACTACAAGAGGTGATTCTTGGGTCCTTGCTCCCACCATGCAAGTCCCTACACTTTCTGGTAAATAACCATACTCTAAATGTTCTGGCAATGGTTTCAACTCTATCTGTGACTGCTCAGTAGGTATGGGTGGTCCCTGGGGCTCAGTGCAATTCCCTACACTCTCAAACCTATCCTCTAAATCTCCTGACATCTCAATCAATATAGGTGATCCCTGGGGCTCTGTGCAATCCCCTACACCTATAAAATCGTCTCCAACTGCGAGTGAATCTGATAAAGTCTTCAAATCAGCTGCCTCTATAGCTACTGTATCCTCAGCCTCATCTGCAATAAAATATCCTTTGTGACCAAGTGAAACTCTATCAGCAAATAAATCCGCATCAACTAACTCATCTAGAATATCCATTCTCATGATAGAATGATCCTCTCTGGGGTGCTTCATAGCATCAAAAATACTGAACTGCACCACTGTGTCTCCTATCTCCATAGAAAGTGTGCCCGCATATACATCAATCTTCGTCCTTGCAGTCTTCAAGAATGGTCTCCCAAGAATGAGTGGAGATCTATGTGCTAGATAGTCCTCCTCCATGTCCAAGATATAGAAATTCGCAGAAAAAATCAACTCCTTCACCTTCACTAGTACATCTTCAATGATTCCAGCTGGGTGAGTCTGACTCCTATCTGCTAGCTGAATAACCACTCCTGTAGGCTGCAAAGGTCCAATACCAAGCATCTGAAAAACTGATCTAGGCATCACATTAATAGAAGCTCCCAAGTTCAACATAGCATCATGAAAAAGAGTCCTCCCAATCTCACAAGACACAGTAAATACCCCTGGATCTTCACATTTCTGAGGAATTGAATGGATAAGAGCTAAGACATTCTTCCCTAAACTCACCAATTCATTCTCCTTTAGCTTCTTCTTGTGCACATACAAATCTTTGAGAAATTTGGCATACTTAGGAATTTGCTTGATCATGATCAACAATGACACATTAATTTCCACCTTACTAAATAGTTTCACAAGCTCATTATACTCCTTTGCCTTCTCCTCCTCCACATTCTTTTAGCTTGAGTCTTGCGCTGTGGAAAGGGTAAAGGGACTCTTGATTCCTCCACTTGAGCTGAATTTTTTGGAAATAAGTCTTGAGCAGGGATTTCAAGTGAAGTAGCTGCTGTAGGTTCATTAATTTTTCTGATTTCTCCTTCATCTTCCACCGAAATCACATAATCAATAGAAGAGGGACTTAGGCTTGAACTAGAATCGCAACCAACTGATTTAGAAACCATTTCGGGGCTGATCTGAGCTAGAAAATAAGGTGCTGTGAATTTTTCAGAAAAATCAGCCCTTGGAGTGTTTGGACTTGAAGCAACCTTCCCACTCCTCAAAGTTATGGCACTAACATTTCCCTTTGGATTAGGAGTAGTTTGAGAAGGTAATTGACTCGATCCTTGAGTTTGCATTTGATTCATCCCACTAGCAAGTTGACCAATGTGTCTCTCTATGTTTTGAAGAGTGGAATCATTCTTTTGTTGACCTTGTTGTTGTTGTAGAATTGTTGTTGCTACAAAATTTGTTGCATCATCTCCTCTAGCCTTTGTTGTTAAGCATTAAACCCACTAGAACCTCCATAGCCTCCTTGATTAGCATGGGATTTTTGTTGGCCTTGAAATGAAGGATTAGGTTGCTGAAAACCTTGATGTTGCTGTGAATTCTAAAAATGAGGTTGTTGGGGCTAATTAAATGGTTGAAATTACTGTTGAAATTGCTGGAAATTAGGCTGGGAACTAGGTTGAAATTGCTAGAAATTGTTGCTCTGAAAATACTGATTTGAAGGCTGAAATTGTTGGTTGAAAGGCTAAATTTGTTGGGGCTGAAAACTCTGATTTGAAGGCTGGAAATTTTGATTTGAAAGCTGTGATTGATGAAAAGTTTGCTGAAAATTCTGAATTGGTTGAAAAGATTGCTGGTTTTGTTGGAATTGAGGCTGAAATGGTTGATTCCCTTGCTGAAATTGTTGGTAGGGCTGCTGGAAATGCTGATTTTGCTGCTGAAAACTTTGGTTTGGTTGCTGTAAATGATGGAAAGAAGGCTGATTTTGTTGTAGGGACTGTTGTGAAGCATTTTATTGATAGAAAGAATTTCCATACTTCAAATTAGGGTGATCCCTCCAACCCGGATTGTAGGTAGATGAATAAGGGTCATTCCTTGATTGAAATTGTCCTCTAGTCAAAGTGGCTAATGATTCATCTTGTTGTAAGTTAGGACACAAATCTGAATTATGCTCTTGACTTGAACAAATGCTATACAACCTCATCACTTGATTTGTAGGTGGAGCACATAAAAAGTTTTGATTTTGGCTCACATTGTTCAATGTCATTTGCTTCACCAAAGAAGTTAACTCCATCAAAGAACTCTTGATCTCCTTTTGTTCATTAGAAACCATTTGGACTTCATTCACCCCTCTAGTGGAAAGAGCTTTACTTCCAAATTGTTGTGAATTTTCCGCCATATTTGAAATTAATTCTCTTGATCTGGTGTCTTATTCACTAAAGCTCCTCTAGCTGTAGCATCAATCATAATTCTATCCATCTGAAGTAAACCTTCATAAAACTACTGAATAAGAAGCTGCTCACTTATCTGATGTTGTGGACAACTTGAGCACAGCTTGTTGAATCTCTCCCAATAATCATATAAGGTCTCTCCAACCACTTGCTGAATACCACAGATGTTTTTTCTGATAATAGCAGTTCTTGAGGCTGGAAAGTACTTCTCTAAAAAGGTCTTCTTCATGGCAATCCAACTTGAAACATGTCCAGTAGGCAAATAATAAAACCAGTCTTTAGTTGCTCCAGTCAAAGAAAATGAAAATGCCCTTAACTTGATATCCTCTTCAGAAATCCCTTGAGGCTTTATGGTGGAGCACACTACATGGAACTCATGCAAATGTCTGTTTAGATCTTCTCCAGATTGCCCCTGAAACTTGGGTAGTAGATGGATAAGGCCTGATCTCAGCTCAAAATCACCAGCTAACTCTGGATAGGCAATGCAAGAATACTAAAAAGCATCATCAGAGGCTGCAAGCTCCTTCATAGTCTTCTGATGTTCTACCATGGGACTGCTTGATTGAGTAGGAATAATCTCAATAGCTTCTGAAACTCTTCCTTGATTTCTCCTAGCTCTGAAAGTCCTCTCAATCTCAGGATCAAATTCCTTAAGATCACCACCTGCAGTCCTGGTCATAAACCAAACAAAAATGACAGCAAATGTATATAGAAAGATAAAGTAGATGAAATAAACTCAAAAAAAAATGAAAATAAGCACAAGCTAAAATCAAACAAACTCAACTAATGTAGTTCCCTGACAACGACGCCAAAAATTTGATGATAGCCCACAACTAAGTGTCACGAATGAGCCTCAAATTTAAAATTTATAAGTTGAAACCCCTTAATCTCACAAGGTTAAATGTAGTATAGGGGCCTCAAGTCGTAATTTTCCAAGGACTAGTTAAGTGTGGTTAATCCAAGCTTGATTTTTGTCGTTTAATGTTTTGGGTTTTCAATTAAAATGGGGGTTTTGTTTTGCAATAAGGAATGAAAATTCAGTAACTAGAAATTTGTGGAAACTAAACTTATCCTATTTGAAAAACTAGCAAATCAGATTAAATTTCAAGGACTAAAATTGAATGCAGGAAATTTAAAGTAAACTAAGAGATTGACAAGCAAAAATTCATATTAAATGTAGGAAATCTATCTAACAGCAGAATTATGAAATATAGAACAAAGATTACTTAAGAAACAGAATTAAATGGAGCTGAAAAATGCTGATCAGTCAACAGACGATACTGTTCAAATCGGTCTAGTGAACGATCATTTGTCGCAAGGTTCTCACTATAACCGATCAGGATGACTCCTGATCGGTCAGGAAGCAGCCTGATCGGTCTGGTGACCGATCAGGCTGGAGCCTGATTGGTCTGGGGACCGATCTGGAGTATGCAGCAGAATGCTGGATTGGTCTGGGGACCAATCAGGAGTGTGCAGAAGACTGCTGGATCGGTCTGGTGACCGATCAGGGTCCTTCTGATCGGTCTGGGGACCGATCAGGAGCAGAACTTTAATTCAAATACGCTGTCAGAAGCTCTGATCGCGACTGTTTTCTCTGCCGATTCTCTGATACATTGCTGATTATGTTTGATATGAGTTGGTAAGCTTCTATTGGAGTGTGCAGGCTTTACAGGGATGATTCAAACATTGGAGGAGAGTCAATGGGAGGCTTTCCTTGGAGCAGGTTTGGCTATTTCCTTGTTTCAGGTCTCAACGGCGTCTGGAGAGCAGCTGGCAACTGACGGAGGCTCAGCTGGAGAGGGTCTTCAGTGGACTGAGTGCTCAGGGAGTCAGGGGGTCAGGCTGTGGCTTCAGTGGATGCTGATGGAGAGCCTGGTGATGGGAGCAGAGGCTTAAGACGAGGCTGGAAGCAGAGGAGCAACAATAAGGAAGACAGAAAAACGGGTGAAGTTTTTGTTGTGGTGTTGTGCTCTCTGTTGCTTTGTGCTTGAGCGATCTTGTTGCATTCCTGTGAGATCTTTGTGAGTGTTCCTTCTTGTGTGATCTCTTGTACTCAAGTTCAATCATCCGTGAGATCTGTGGAGAGGTTTCTCCACCGAGAAGGAGGCTCTATCTTATCTGGTGTTCACGGGACTTGATCTGCCAACGATCAAGGGATCGCCCACCTTACGGGCACGCCAAGGAGTAGGGGCAAGTTATCCCCGAACCTTGTACATCGCTGTGTCGTGTGGTTTGCTGACTTTGTTTTGATTTCTGTTCTTCAATTCTGTTTCTGCACTTGTGTTGTTTGTTTCCGTTGCCTAACTCTTGAAGTGCAGAAAGTTTTTGAAAGCTCAAGAAAATTGTGTCTGGCTATATTCACCCCCCCTCTCTAGCCATCCGAGTTCCAACAGCCAGTCCCCCGGTGTTGAGTTGTTTTCGTATTTGGTTTTAGTTGATTTGTTTTCTGCACTTTGTGGGTTTCATATTTTATTTATTTATCCAGTATCGTCCTAGCAGACTTTTATTAGCAGACTTTTATTTATATATTGTTGGTTTGCTATGTTTGTATCTTTTGGGTATTCGGACTCTCCTCTCTTCTAATTTAAATTTGTCTAAAGCTATTAACTACGTGGTTGTGGATTTTCTTACTACTGTGATGCCAGCCGTATGTGGCTGAGCTATATTGATGTGGTGTGATGTATTATCTGTCCCAACTTGTCCGTCGTACAGAGGAGATGCTTCCCAATTTTCGAGTAACCATGTGTCTCTGGGGGCGTGACACTCTATTGAGTAGGTAAACTACAGTCTTGAGTGCCTCATCCCACAAAAACTTCGGTAACAAAGTGAAAGCCATCATACTTTTCACATGTCTTTTAGGGTTCGATTATGATGCTTAGCTACACCATTCTGAATGGGTGTACCAGGCATGATATACTGAGGCACAATCTCACACTCAGTAAGGTAATTTACAAAAGGTCCCGGACGTTGTTCTCCTAATCCATCTTATCAATCATAGTATTCTCCTCCATGATCGGATTAGATGGCTTTAATTTTCTTATCTAGTTGAAGTTCAACTTCGGCTTTGAAAATATTGAATATGTCCAAAGATTGTGACTTCTCATGAATAAGATATAGATAGTCAAATCTAGAATAGCCATCTATCAAGCTAATAAAATATGTATGCCCATTCCAAGATACCTTAGGGAATGATTCACAATTATCCGTATATATTAGCTCCAAAACGTGTCTACAACGGCTAGCCCCTTTGTTCCTTTTCTTATTATTTTCCCCTTGACACACTCTATGCAAACATCAATTTTGACATGTCAAGGGAATCAATAAATCCATGTGACATTAACCTTCCTAGGCATCGTTTGGATATATGTCCTAAACGCCTATGTCACAATATGGAGGAATTTTCGTTGATCAATTTATGTTTCATACCTATACTATACATTATTACGTTGTCAACCGTAGGAGTAAACGTGTTTAATTTATAAAGCTTATCAACCAAGGAATCATTGCCAATCAAAATTGAATTATAGAAAATATTAAACATTCTATTTCCAAATGAACAAGAATAACCTGATTTATCCAAACAAGAAATTGAAATTAAGTTCCGTCTGAAAGACGGTACAATGAATGTATTCTCTAAATCCAAATACACATTAGTTTCTAAATAAAGCTTAAAACACCAATAGATTCGACTACACCCTTCTTCCCATTCCCCGTATTGATGTATCTTTCACCATCAAGAGGAGGTCGCCTCCTAAGACAATCTTGCATAGTGACACTTATGTAAATAGTAGCACTAACATCTATTCACTAAGTGTCAGTGGGTACAATAGCTAAATTGACATCCGAACTAACAAAGTTGAGAAGTTTATCTCTAGAATCTACAAGTTGCTTATCTTTTCCTTTGTTATTGATCCTCTTTTGCTTCTTGCTCGTACTTTGAGAACCAGATACTAAGTGAGCACTCTCAGATGTCCCAATCTTTAGTCTCCCCTCCACTTGCACTCATTGAATAATAAGATCATTCAATGCCCACTTTTCCTTTTCAGCATTATACAATATCTTAAAATGAGTGAACCGTGCAGACAGAGACTGTAGGATCGATTCCGTACGCTAGAAGGGGGGTGAATAGCGAATCTTTGGTTCGTTTACCTACACGGTTAGTTGCGCAAGCGGAATATACAATAAAACAAAACTAACCAACAAAGAACAATGCTAACAAACTGATTTTACTTAGTATCCACCCCGGACGGGTGACTAATCCAAGAATCCGTCGGTGAATCACTCCCTGGATAACCTCTGGCTAGCTCTTGTCGCTCCTTGTGGGTGGAGAAACCTCGCCGCAATCTCAAGCAAACCTCTGAGCACCAAAGGCTACTAATCTACTCTACCCAAGCAGATTTCGCCAAGAGTCTCAACCCAAACCGAGTTCTCTTGAAATAGAACTCGGGCTGGAAACCCTCGCTAGCAGTCGACTGCTCCCAGGGCAGTCGACTGCCCCCACTCAAATTCGACCATTGACAGCCCCAACGCTCGAATCCAGCTATACACCAGTCAACTGCTCCTAGAGCAGTCGATTGGTCCAGGGCCAAATACATTCTGTGAATCTTGCCAGTCGACTGGACAATCCCCAGTCGACTGCCCAGCTTACATCAACACTCCTACTCACTCCGTTGACCCTCCTTCACGCGTGCCTTCAGGTCCACTCCCTTGGCTTGCCCCTTGAAGTCTTCTTCCATCGGCTATCATCCCTCGGATGCGCATGCAAGTCCACGACTTGCCTCCATGCCACCCTGTTGGTGCAGGAAGCACCATATCGAACCTTGTTTTGATATTGGCAAAGGATTCAAAGTTAAGTGTTATTTGTTATCTAATATGCTCATTAAGTGTCCAGGAAATAAAGTCCTAGCGAGGGCTGCTAGGCACCTGGCGAAGGACTGCCAGGAAATAAAGTCCTAGCGAAGGACTGCTAGGCACCTAGCGAAGGGCTGCTAGGCATCGAAACCCTAAGACCTAGCGAAGGGCTGCTAGGCACCTGGTGAACGACTGCCAGAAATCTAAGACCTGGCGAAGGGCTGCTAGGCACCTGGTGAAGGGCTGCTGGGAATCTAAGACCTGGCGAAGGACTGCTAGGCACCTAGCGAAGGGCTGCTAGGAGTTGAAGACCTGGCAAAGGACTGCTAGGCACCTGGCGAAGGGCTGCTGGGAATCTAAGACTTAGCGAAGGACTGCTAGGCACCAGGCGAAGGACTGCTTGGTACCGAAGACCTGGTGAAGGATTGCTAGGCACCAGGCGAAGGACTGCTTGGTAACGAAGACCTGGCGAAGGACTGCTAGGCACCCGGCGAAGGACTGCTGGGCAAAAGTCCAACCGGAGGAGCCGGTTGGCAACAGGTAAATTCTCCTGAGAGGAGTAGGTGAGGACGCGTTCCCCGTCGAGGGAACAGTAGGCGTCGGTTTGACCTAGGGTTCCATTTTGGAGACCCAAAGTCAGAACCAAGACAGCTACGGCTGTAAGACTCACTAACATACTTGCTTTATCATGTTTGGTACTAACCCTGGATGCAGGATCGAAGGAACGAGTGTCTGCAGCTCAGAACGCCTCAAAGGAGAGAGGCAGCAGCTGGGTTGGGCGCCCGGGAGGTCCCGGGCGCCCTAGGTAAATGCCAAACAAGAGTTGAGCAAGAAAACGCTTCGGAACTTCACTGGGCGGGGCGCCCCCATGCTCCCGGGCACGCCCGTGCTCCCGGGCGCCCTGGGCTCAAGCCAACGAAGCGGATAGAGTTTAACTCAGCGAGAAGCCAACGGACCGAGTCAACCCGGGCGCCCCCTGCGTCCCGGGCGCCCCCGTCAAACCTCAGCCCGATCCTGGAGGGATAATGGCTGACCGAGAGTTTTCCGGATCAAGTGACATGTGGAGGGCACCCCCAACGTCCCGGGCGCCCCCAAGCTCACTATATAAGGAACTCGACCCCCAAGGCTTCAAAACACATTCTTCCAACGCTACTACGCTCTTCGACTCAAGCGCTCTGCTCCGGAAACCTCCCATCTCGAGATTGAAGCGCCGACGACGACCCTCTGCTCCGAAGTACAATTCACACTGGACGTCGGTAACGAAAGAGCTTAATTTTCAGTTTACTGTACTATAACTATAAAATTTCTCTGTAAACATTTACGCATATATAGAATTGTCCGCAGTAAAAAGTCAACGACCGTGGGCCTTGGAGTAGGAGCCGACCGCGACTCCGAACCAAGTAAAATCGCTTGAGTTCACATTTGTGTTTCTTTATTTTCCGCTGCCTATTCTCTTTTCGAATCCGAAACGTTTAACGATATTCACCCCCCCTCTATCGTTCTTCTCGATCCAATACACCCTTCACGTGTGCCCTTTGAATTCCACTTCCCGGCTTGCCCTTGGAGTCCTCTTCCTTCGGCTCTTGTCCCTTCATGACTTGCTGACTCTTCACCTGCAGCCTTGCCTATTGCCTTTGCGCCCTCTTCATCTTCGGCCCTCGTCCCTCGGATGCACACAAGCCTCCAGCTTGTCTCCATGCCATCCTTCACGTACCCCTCGAAGTTCACGCCCCTCGGCTCATCATCCCTGCTCTATCAAGGACCCTCGGGTGCACACAAGCCTCCAACTTGTCTCCATGCAACCCTTCACCATACCGAAGCCATCCAGCCAAGTCAATATGTGTAGACCTGTAATCCTGCACACTCAATTACACATATTAGTACACAAGGGAAATCCTAACTTAAACCCTTTGCCCAAACATCAAAACTCATGATCACTCCGGATCACAGATTGCTTCAACAATCTCCCCCTTTTTGATGTTTGATAATACGATTAAGTTAGGGAAAACAAATAGTAATATGTAGCAAAAATAATGCTGAAACAAACAACTGGACTTACGTTGTCAAGACTCCATCTTGGACTTACACTGCCAATGCATATGCAATGCATGGATCCTATCCCAAGGTATCCCACACCTAACCCTCCAAGTTAGGAATTTTCCACACCTAACCCTTCAAGTTAGGATTTTTCCACATCTAACTCTCCAAGTTAGGATTTTACACCTAAATGGGCTTTTTAAAGCTTCTCCCAAGCTTCCCCTACATTGGACTTACAAAGGCTTTTTAAGAATCTCTCCAAGATTCCCCTTACGCCAAGAATGAAGCAATCATGCTCCCCCTTTATCTTAGCTCCCCCTAAACCTAGGGCTTCCCGCAAAGGTGTGTTTGGTTTTCCAACTTAAACCCAACACTTCTCCCCCTTTGCCAACATCAAAAGGACCCCAATAATATCCCAATCATCGGTTCTTTTAATCCTTAATGGTCCTAAACACAGTGTATTACCCCTCCCCATACACTCGTTTTCCATCATTTGGACCCAAGTCAGCTGCTGGATACCCACACCAGCTCTGACCAGTCGACTGCCCCCCAGGGCAGTCGACCGATACTCTGAATATCAACTTTTCTGGCCAATTTCAAAAATGCGCCAGAAATTCCACAAATCTCCAAAAATTCTCAAATTTTATGGAGAATATTGTGGTACCTATACCTACTTGGGAAAAATACATCCAACCATGTATCTATCACCATTCCCATGTTGACACAAAACCCAAAAATTTCCTATGAAAATTAAGACAAACAAGGGCAACCTCCCCCTTAACATATGTCTTCTCCCAATTTTCATTTTCCAAGGTTAAGTTCTACCCAACTTAACACCATTAACACCATGTTGAGTTATACCCAACCCAACACCCGAGTTCTTCCCCCTTTGACACTATCAAAGGATTGCCCCAAGCAACATTTCCCTTAGTGCCAAAAAGAACTCAACAAAATCCGGAAAACTTTAAAGGTTTGCAAGCACACTTGCTAAGATATACCCTATCCTAGAAAAACATGATTCCATGAAAATATCAAGTGTGCTTGACTTTTGGTATAATCTAATTTTCTTAAAGGTTTGGCATTTGGTGTCAACTCTTAAATCCATCTATAATTCTATGTGTTTGCTAAGGCTTATCATTATAATCTAACACATGGAATTGTCTTCAATTTTCCCTTTTGACCTCTAAATCCTAGATACCTAGGGAACCTTATCAATCTTCCTTGATTTTCAAGATATCAACAAAGCCTTATTAAATCATGGGATAACACTTCATTCAAGGAATATGAAATCATAAACATGAATTTTAATCCAAAACCATATCCCATAATCCAATTTTATAATTTCTCATCACCTAATAAGCCCTTTTTGTATACTCTCACTGATCAGTTGACTGCCCATATGACAGTCGACTGCCAAAACGAACAGAGAGTTTCTGGGCTGAGACCAGTCGACTGCCCCTGGGGCAGTCGACTGGTACCTGAATTTCAGGTTTTTCAGTCCAATTTCAGTTATACTTAAATAATTCTACAAATCTCCAAAAATTCTGAAATTTTGTGAGGAGATTTGTGAAGCCTATATCTACTTGGGAAAAATGTGTTTCCAAACAAATGTACTCCAAATCCCAAGATTGACACGAAACTCAACTTCTCCTAAAGTGTATCATTTCAACTTCTCCCAAAAGTCCCAATTGTGGTTTCTCCTCAATGTTTCTTCTTATACTTGATCATAACTCATTTCTATCACTGAAATATATGGTGTTCACTCATTAAACCTTAATTTTATCAAATATAACCGTATTTTCACCTTTTCTCCCTAAATTTCCTTTTTAATGTGCTAAACCCTAGGATTAAGACTTACCCAAGTCTTCCAACCCTTTTTGGCACATTTCACCTAATTTCCTAGGAGAGAAACTCTTGACATCCATTTACCATGGACCTCAAAGGCTCCTAGAGCTCCCCCTTGAGCTCTTAACCCTAGCCACCTCCCTAGGTGACTCAACCCACACTAGACCACACCGGTGTGCCCCGGTGACTCTTGGCCTACAAAATGAACCTTCTTAACCTTAGACACCTTGTCTTTGGTTAAGTTGTTCCTTCTACCCTCAAATGGCATCCCCTTGCCATTTTTGGTTTTTTCCTTCTTGCCAAGATTATATGCTTCCCTAGCATACTTCTTTTTGTTGGCCTTGGAGGTCTTAGACCTGTATCACAAACCTGATCTATCATAGTTGGATTTTAAGCTACCCAACACCATATCCAGACCCTTAGATCCAACCTTGAATCTTTCTAGGGTCTTTTCCAATGTATCAAGCCTTGCCCTCAAGGCTTGATTTTTCCTTTCTATGTTTCTAACCTTTGAGTCCATATGTCCACTTTGGACATTCCTAAACCTACCCATCTTACTAGGCATGTTCCTTCCCTTCTTGGGATTAATGTCATGATCCTTAGGTCTAGAGGTCTTGGGTTGATCATGATGCATGCTTTTCCTAGGGTTTTGATCTACCTTGTTAATCCTAGTCCTATCATTATATCTAAATCTAAAATTGTGTACAAGTAAGCAATTTTCATGATTTCTAGCATGCATGGATGAATGATTAATTCTATTTTTATCATGCATAGAGGAACTTGAATTTAAATTACATTTTAACTTAGGGTTAGGAATTACCTCCCTTACCCTTGTAGTTCCTCCTTGATGTGGGCTTCTTCTCTTCCATTTTTCTTTCTCCATCTTCTCAAGTATCCCAATTTCTTTAACTCCCCTTTTCTTGGACACTTGGTGTGGTAATGCCCATGTTCTCCACAAGTGAAGCATCTAATCTTTTTTCTTTTAGCTTGAGTTTCTTCATCCCTACATCTCATGTTAGAATTTAATTGAATTGAAATTGGTTTAGGGTGTACCTTCTTTTTCTTACCATTTGGACAGTTATCCTTGTAGTGTCCCTTTTGGTTGCACCCAAAGCATGTGATATGGTTGGTTCTTGCTTTGGTGGAGGTTGAGGCTAGGTTGGCTTCTTCTTCAATCTTGGATGAAGTGGATGCTTCCTCTTGTTTCGGCATGGAAGTGGGTCTCTCCTCCCCCTCAATCCTTGAGGTGACGACCTCTTCCTCTTCTTCTCTTGAGGAGGTTGATGATCTGTCACTTAATTCCACCTCATCACTTGAAGAAGTTGACACTTCCTTTTCTTCTTCTTCTTCTTGACCCATTTGACTTTTTCCTTGGGCACTTGAACTTGTGTAGGATTTTCATGATATTTTTTCACTTTATTCCATAATTCATGTGCATCTTTATATTCACCTACACAACTCAAAATATTATTAGGCAAAATATTTATCAAAATGCTAATTAGCTTCTCATTGGCTTTTGATTGTGTTTGTTGTTCTTGATTCCAATATCTAGGCCTAAGCTTCTTCCCGTGCTTATCCTTTGGCATCTCGAAGGGCTCTTCAAGTGCAATTCTACATGCCCACTCCATTCCGAACCAAGTCTCGATCCTTGCCCTCCAAAAGTCGAAATCTTGATTATCGTAGGGCGGTGGAGTGTAGATATCTTCCCCCAACTTATCTTCCATTGTCTTTCTTCTTCAAGCGTATGCTCCCTCGGTGATTAGTCCAATAAGAGCGGTCCTTCACTCTGATACCAATTGTAGGATCGATTCCGTACGCTAGAAGGGGGGTGAATAGCGAATATTCGGTTCTTTTACCTACACGGTTAGTTGTGCAAGCGGAATATACAATAAAACAAAACTAACCAACAAAGAACAATGCTAACAAACTGATTTTACTTGGTATCCACCCCAGACGGGTGACTAATCTAAGAATCCGTTGGTGGATCATCCCCGGATAACCTCCGGCTAGCTCTTGTCGCTCCTTGTGGGTGGAGAAACCTCGCCACAATCCCAAGCAAACCTCTAAGTACTAAAGACTACTAATCTACTCTACCCAAGCAGATTTCGCCAAGAGTCTCAGCCCAAACCAAATTCTCTTTAAATAGAACTCGGGCTGGAAACCCTCGCTGGCAGTCGACTACTCCCAGGGCAGTCGACTGCCCCCACTCAAATTCAACCGTTGACAGCCCCAACATTCGAATCCAGCTATACACCAGTCGACTGCTCTGGTCCAGGGCCAAATACATTCTGTGAGTTTTGGTAGTCGACTGGACAATCCCCAGTTGACTGCCCAGCTTACATCAGCACTCCTACTCACTCCGTTGACCCTCCTCCATGCGTGCCTTCAGGTCCACTCCCTTGGCTTGCCCCTTGAAGTCTTCTTCCACCAGCTATCGTCCCTCGGATGTGCACGCAAGTCCTTGACGTGCCTCCATGCCACCCTTCACGTGTGCCCTTTGAATTCCACTTCCCGGCTTGCCCTTGGAGTCCTCCTCCCTCGGCTCTTGTCCCTTCATGACTTGCTGACTCTTCACCAGTAGTCTTGACTATTGCCTTCGCACCCTCTTCATCTTCGGCCCTCGTCCCTCGGATGCACACAAGCCTCCAGCTTGTCTCCATGCCATCCTTCACGTACGCCTTGAAGTCCACGCCCCTCGGATCATCATCCCTGCTCTATCAAGGTCCCTCCGGTGCACACAAGCCTCCATCTTGTCTCCATGCAACCCTTCACCATACCGAAGCCGTCCAGCCAAGTCAATATGTGTAAACCTGCAATCCTGCACACTCAATTACACATATTAGTACATAAGGGAAATCTTAACTTAAACCCTTTGCCCAAACATCAAAACTCATGATCATTCCGGATCACAGATTGCCTCAACAGAGACATCAAGACGAAATGCACTAACATACTCTCAGACATATCGAGTTTTAGTGCTTTTAGACTTATTGCTATTTGGACATCTTCATAATGCACTTCCTTATATTTCCTTTACCACTGTACCACATGGTTATCAACTTCATATGAAGTGTGGTAGTCTCGACCTTTTCATTTGAGGTGAATCGGTCTACCAGTTGGTTAAGGAAACTCCTAGCATCTTCTATCTCTGTTATTGAGCCCTTTATTTATGCTAGTATGGAAAGCTTCATGATGCTTAGACTCATGCGATTTGATTTCTCTTATAGCTGAAATTCAACCCTATGTTGTATATTGTTAACACTGGTTAAAAGTGTGAGACGATCAATCCTTAATACATAGTCTAAATCTATCCAGCCTAAGACTACGATCACATATTCTTTCCATTCAGTAAAATCCGAATTAGTTAATGTTGGAATGTTATTAATGTTGGCAGTTACAGATTATATTGAAATTAAAGAAAAAAAGTTATTTAAGCTCACGATTTAACTAAAGCCAAGAACATATAAATATATATAATAAAATTATGCAAATAAAATAAAATTTAAATATATATGAATGATCTTTTTATGAGATACCAAATATAATATAATATTTTAATCTATAAACTAAAATATAATTTATTAGCGATACTCTCTGATATAACTCAAATTTTAATTGGCCACACAATGTGTTTTTCTTTGGGCCGACCCATTGTGCGCATAATATAACACTTTATATGAGTTATATAATATTGGTCTATAACATACAACAACTTTAATTTGCCACGCAATATGCCTTCCTTTGGGCCGACATATTTTTTGTATGATCAGAACAAAAAAAAAATTTGTTCAACAGTTGCAAGCTATCTTGAATATATATCTGGCATAAAAGTAACATTCCTTTGGGTCGATTACTCTTAGCATAGATATACGCCTACCAATACAAAATGTACTAAATCTACCTAAGGTACCTTCCTTTGGGCCGACACAATAGTTCAACTTAGTAGCACGTGTAGATAGACTCAAGAAAAATACTAGAAATTTTAAAAGAATAAAAAATTATTTAATCAGCCTTAATAACTTTAAATTAGATTTATTAATCGATTAATACCATATAATAATCAATTGATTTTACTCAATTCCTTATTACAATCGATAAAAAACCTACTATACTATAGAACCCACTTCTAAGAAGCTACTTCAAATTTGAAGTTTTATAAAATTATCATTTAATCTATTCTAATCAATGATGCATTACATTCTTTAATGTTTTTTTATTAATTGAATCGATTAAATAAAATGTACTAATCGATTCTTATTGATACATCAAAAATTTATTTATTATTTATTTATTTTTTCTTCCCTTCATGCACGTTAATACGTGGAAGAGGTTTATTATTATTATTTTAATTTACTAATTCTGCAAACAATTTTTATGAAAGAAATTTTCATCCATAATAAAAATTTTAATCGATATGATTCCTAATTCATCTTGTCACAAATTTAAGACGATAATCGATTAAATCAAATTTATACAACCGATTAAATCAAATATATTTTGTTCACAATTTTAGACTTGATAATCGATTGATTGACCAAGTCAATCGATTAAACCATTATAATTTAATCTAAAAATTAGGTTAAACATGATGGTTCTTCCGTCGTTTTCATATTTTTTTTCACAAAAAATATGAAAAACATGGAAAACAAATCTATTCTAGAATTTTCTCTTATATAATTTTCGACGATCAAAATTATATTATACTAGAAAAATTTGATCTAGCATATAAACAATGAATCGATGAAAATCTTAGACTTTATTGCCATAAAAAACGACGAAACAAAGTCATCACTATGATACAATTGATAGAATATTCGGCAATTTACCAAAGGGCGTATCCAACTATTCGTAATTACCGAAAGGAGTACCATGGTTTCTATTATACCAAAGGGCGCATCCGATATAGTGAAGTTACTTTTATACCCCTCCCGCCAAAGAATGACTTTATCAAACACAGTTTCGAGACAACCGAACCACTTTATCAATAAAATATTAATTTGTGGTTCGAATGGGTAGCAGTCGAAATTTTCTCCGTTCTCTCTCAGCGCAACAACGTAAATGGAAGTCCTTCATTTCGGATAAAAGCTCACTCTCAACCTCTCTCAGCGCAAGAACTCGCCTTCTTGCAGTCCTACGTGCCCTAGCTGTGATATAGTCGCGAGCTCATCCCCCGAATCCCTGCGGACAACCAAAACCTAGGCATTACTCGAAAGCGTTTCTGTGTGATCCTGAGGTGGGTTTTAGTGTTAACGTTGAAGTGGAGACTGATCGGCATAATACACCAAGGGGTTAGGGTTTCTGCACGTTGGATTTATTTGATAATGTCAGGCAAAAGGTCTGTACGTGGTTCAGCGTCTTCTTCCTTGGCATTATCCACCAAGGTATGTTAGCGATATGCTTAGGTCAAACCAGCATTGTTTGTCAACATGTTTAAAATTATTTTGCTGAATAAATTTGTACTGTATATAAACTGTAGGATTCAGATGACATTGGACAAAAATTACGTTGGTGCAGTATTTTAGGCCACTTTAAACAATTTTTTTGAAGAATTTGACATTTTAAATGATTGACACATTGTGAAGATCAAAGGGTCGCCTTTCAGTTTTTCCTGGACATACAAGAATTGCAGCATATCCATGGAATTTTGGTTAATATATTTGAAAGTTGGGATTCAACCTCGCAAGGTTTTAAATTCTCAGGTAATAGTTTTAGTTATGAATTGTAGACAATATCTATAGTATCTATAGTAAGATAAGACAGTAATATAGATGGCCTCAAATGATTAGTTTTTGATAAAGTTTAATCATTTCATTTTAGGGCTACTGAGGGACTGAAGTGAAAATGACTTCAGGCCCTCGGTAGGCCTGAAATAAAATCATTTCAGGCCTACCGAGGGCCTGAAGTTAATTTAGTTCAGGCCCTCGGTAGGCCTGAAATGAATACATTTCAGGCCCACCTCGGGCCTGAAATGAATTCATTTCAGGCCCTCGTCGGGTCTGAAATGTATTCATTTCAGGCCCTCGTCGGGCCTGAAATATATTCATTTCAGGCCCTCGTCGGGCCTGAATTGAATTCATTTCAGGCCCACGTCGGGCCTGAATTGAAATCATTTCAGGCCCAACGTGGAATAATTTCAAGCCTATATTCTTGATGATAACTAAATATTGTAATTGTTTCAGGTGTACCGGTTGCGTTCTCCAGACGAGATGTTGCATTGATACTGGGTATAGTGGACTGTGGTGTTTCGGTCCCTATTAATTCAACTAAAGCATCGGGTGACCTCTATCGTACTTACTTCTCAAAAGAAAAACAACCTACAAGAACAAGACTTGAGGAGTTACTTAAACATTTTTCTAAAAGTGTTGAATCAGAGGATGATGTGTTATTAGTGTGTAAATTTTATATTTTGTATATATTTGTTTGTGTTTTATTTTCGTCTAGTACATATAAGGTTCCTCTAGATCTTGTAGATATAGTAGATGATTATGACAATCTAGGTAGATTCAATTGGGTAGAAGCTATCCATCAATTTTTGTCTCCACAATTACCTAAGATTGGGGACTTATTTTCATCAACTCAGGGAAACCAGAGCACCACCAACCTCCCTTACCTAAAGGGATTTGCAGGGCTTTTGGCAGTGAGTAGAATTATCTTGTTAAATTTTATAATATTTTGATGTCATTAATGTATTTGGCTGCAAAAATTTGTGTAGGCATGGTTTTTGGAGCATGTACCAATTCAAAAACCATTCAATGTTGAAGGGCCCCGAATAAATAAGTGGAGGAATATTCCTTCGCATATTAGTAGGGTGAGGGGCCTTGTCGACCGACTCTCGTCTGAAGAGGTAATTATTCTTAAATGTGATCTATCTGAGTTAGATAGAGAGGTAGTAACATTTGTGTACTTCGTAATTGACAGGTTATTGTTGAATTAATTCCTACCCTACATGAGAACACATTGTTTGAGAACCTTGATATCGGTGATGATATACCACGACCAATGGAGACATCAGAAGGAGATGTTATGCTATGTGGTGAATGCATTCTTAAGGACAACCGAATCAAGGAGCTAACAGAGGAGAATATATGTTTGAATGAAAGGGTTAAGGAATTACTTTCAATTATTGAAAAAAAAGGCATGGAGGGTCAAGAAAGCTATCCTGTAGTCGATCCTCTTTCTGATCCAGTATCTTGTACACCTAGGAGAGGACGTGACCGAACTCGGTATGATTACAGGGATACTCCAATTGACAGTCCAGTATGGCACCAGCTTTTACCTAAGGGGAAGCGGGACAGGAAACAAATATCAATTGTTATGGACAAGGGAAAAAGGAAACTTAGTGAGGAGGATATGGATGAAGCAAGAGGAAACATTTACGATGTAATGGAAGTCATGTCTGAAGAAGACATAGAGGAGGAAACAAGAAGAACCTCCGAACTATACAAAACGAGGCAACAAGGCATTGATGTAAGTGTGTTAATTTCATTTAAAATACATCAATTGTATTGAATTTGGTCAATAATTAGTTTGGGCTAAATAAATTTTATTGATGTAGTTTGTGAAGAAACATTTTATGAATACAAAGAAGAAAAATAAAGATAAAGAAGTGGTCTACCTGATAAATAGATTGGAGAATCTAAAGTAAGTTACAAAATATTATAGTTTAGGTTAGTTTTTATATATTCTCTTATGTAATATATAATCATATCAATTTACATGGCAGGTTGGCAAATGAATTTATCTGGGAGGATGCACCCTTTGCTTTGAATTTGCATTCATTCTTACAAATCCTCAATGGAGAGGTTTTTACAAAAGGCGAGGTCATTGATGCCTTTTGTAAAATTTTATTTAGGGGAGCATCCGCATGTGGTAGGCCATACAACAAGTCAATATATTGTTCAACCTTCTTCACAGTAAGTGATGTATATTAATTAAATAGATATATTGTACAAGACCTAATATTATGATATGGGTATTATTAATTTTGTGAATGCATATTTGTAGGCATCAATCAGATCGTCAAGAAAGATTTCCCTGCAACAAGTGATGAAGACTGATATGCTTGAACAAGGGTTTAGATTTATTTTAATCCCTTTGTGTAGTGATAATACACACTTTCACTTGTTAGCGGTGGATACAGAATCCATGACTTTTAATCATTTTAATTCTCTTGCTAGTGGTTGTAAATATAAGCATGAATTTGACACAGCGGTGAGCTACCTTCCTTTATTCTTATATATGGTCATCATTTTCTCTAAAATGTCATTGATGGTGATTAATAAATTCATGATATGTTTGACAGGTAAAAGAACTTCAACAATATACTCGCGAGGAACTTACGGCTATTCATCCGTATCTACAAAGTCATCATCCCTTGGACAAATGGCCCTCCGTCAGACAAAAATGTCCCCAACAAGAACATAGGTAACTAAATGAGGAAGAACTTTCTTATTTTTTAAAATAAGAAAGTATTTTATAAACCCACTTATTGAAATCTAAAAAAGTGTTTGTTAATTTCAGCGTGGACTGTGCCTTCTTTGTCATGCAATATGTTCGATGTCTCCTATATGATGAGAAGATGGATTTCAAACAAGGAGACATGAGTAGAATCAGATTTGAGCTGACAGTTAATATTCTGAGAGACATGTTTTGTAAAACTTGAGATAATCTGAAAACTGTATTGGTGATGTAAAAATCCATTGCTGTTGATTGACATCGATTTGTATGGAAAAATCTCCTTATGTGGATGTTGTTATGATTATGTAGATGTTGTTATTCTATATAATATATTGTCAACAAAAAGAAAATAATTGGGTGATGTTTATTCAAATCCAGTTGTTGCACTGTTGTGTGCCAAGTGATACGGTCAGATATAATAACTGATAATGCACTGTTGTGTGTCAGTTGCTGCACTGTTGTGTGCCAAATGATCTATTCTGTTACATCTTGTAGGTAAATATAGATTATTATTCTAAAAATCATTATATAATCTAATCAACAATATATATTATATAAATCAGATATAGGAGGTTCAACCGGTGGGTTTTGAGCAAAACCCACTGATGGAACTAAACTAAACCTATAGGTTTGGAAAAAATTATAATTTGATGTTTCGGACACCTAATCTACATTCTCCAACCTCAACCCAAACTACTGATAATGGATTTTCAGAAATCCAGATATGGGAGGTCCATCAGTGGGTTTTGCTCAAAACCCACTGATGGAACTAAACTAGCCCTATAGCTTTGGAAAAATTTATAATTTCAGGTTTCCGACACCTAAAATACTTTCTAGAACCTCAACCCTAACTACTGATAATGGATTTTCAGAAATCCAGATATGGGAGGTCCATCAGTGGGTTTTGCTCAAAACCCACTGATGGAACTAAACTATACCTATACTTTGGAGAAAATTATAATTTGAGGTTTCCGACACCTAAAATACTTTCTCCAACCTGATCCCTAACTGTTGATAATTTTTTTTCATTAATCCAGATATGGGATGTCCATCAGTGGGTTTTGCTCAAAACCCACTGATGGAACTAAATTACACCTATAGGTTTGGAAAAAATTATAATTTGATGTTGTCGACACCTAAAATACTTTCACCAACCTCATCAATGGGTCCTTCAGTGGAGTTGAGGTGTTACAAACCTCAAATTATAATTTCAGGCCCACGTCGGGCCTGAAATAACTTTATTTCAGGCCCAAGGTGGGCCTGAAATAAAGATATTTCAGGCCCATAGTGGGCCTGAAATACATTTATTTCAGGCCCACCGTGGACCTGAAATAAAAACATTTCAGGCCCACCGTGGGCCTGAAATAAATATTATTTGAGGACCACCCTTAACCATATAATATTTTGACTTCATCCCCCAAGTTGGATTACATATTTTATCCCTAAACCCTAAAATACTCTCTCCAACCTCACCCCTAAATACTGATAATGGTTTTGTAGAAATCCAGATATGGGAGGTCCATTTGTGGGTTTTCAGCAAAACCCACTGATGGAAACAAACTAGACCAATAGCTTTGAAAAAAATTATCATTTGAGGTTTAGGACACCTAAAATACTTTCTAGAACCTAAACCCAAACTACTCATAATGGATTTTCAGAAATCCAGATATAGGAGGTCCATCAGTGGGTTTTGCTCAAAACCCACTGATGGAACTAAACTAGCCCTATAGGTTTGAAAAATTATAATTTGATGTTTCCGACACCTAAAATACTTTCTAGACCTAACCCTAACTACTGATAATGGATTTTCAGAAATCCAGATATGGGAGGTCCATCAGTGGGTTTTGCTCAAAACCCACTGATGGAACTAAGCTACACCTATAGGTTTGGAAAAAATTATAATTTGATGTTTCTGACACCTAAAATACTTTCTAGAACCTAATCCCTAACTACTGATAATGGATTTTCAGAAATCCAGATATGGGAGGTCCATCAGTGGGTTTTGCTCAAAACCCACTGATGGAACTAAGCTACACCTATAGGTTTGGAAAAAATTATAATTTGATGTTTCTCACACCTAAAATACTTTCTAGAACCTAATCCCTAACTACTGATAATGGATTTTCAGAAATCCAGATATGGGAGGTCCATCAGTGGGTTTTGCTCAAAACCCACTGATGGAACTAAACTAGCCCTATAGCTTTTGAAAATTATAATTTGATGTTTCCGACACCTAAAATACTTTCTAGAACCTCAACCCTAACTACTGATAATGGATTTTCAGAAATCCAGATATGGGAGGTCCATCAGTGGGTTTTGCTCAAAACCCACTGATGGAACTAAGCTACACCTATAGGTTTGGAAAAAATTATAATTTGATGTTTCTCACACCTAAAATACTTTCTAGAACCTAAACCCAAACTACTGATAATGGATTTTCAGAAATCCAGATATGGGAGGTCCATCAGTGGGTTTTGCTCAAAACCCACTGATGGAACTAAACTAGACCTATAGGTTTGGAAAAATTATAATTTGATGTTTCCGACACCTAAAATACTTTCTAGAACCTCAACCCTAACTACTGATAATGGATTTTCAGAAATCCAGATATGGGAGGTCCATCAGTGGGTTTTGCTCAAAACCCACTGATGGAACTAAACTACACCTATAGGTTTGGAAAAAATTATAATTTGATGTTTCTGACACCTAAAATACTTTCTAGAACCTAAACCCTAACTACTGATAATGGATTTTCAGAAATCCAGATATGGGAGGTCCATCAGTGGGTTTTGCTCAAAACCCACTGATGGAACTAAGCTACACCTATAGGTTTGGAAAAAATTATAATTTGATGTTTCTGACACCTAAAATACTTTCTAGAACCTAAACCCAAACTACTGATAATGGATTTTCAGAAATCCAGATATGGGAGGTCCATCAGTGGGTTTTGCTCAAAACCCACTGATGGAACTAAACTAGCCCTATAGCTTTTGACAAATTTATAATTTGATGTTTCCGACACCTAAAATACTTTCTAGAACCTCAACCCTAACTACTGATAATGGATTTTCAGAAATCCAGATATGGGAGGTCCATCAGTGGGTTTTGCTCAAAACCCACTGATGGAACTAAACTACACCTATAGGTTTGGAAAAAATTATAATTTGATGTTTCTGACACCTAAAATACTTTCTAGAACCTAAACCCAAACTACTGATAATGGATTTTCAGAAATCCAGATATGGGAGGTCCATCAGTGGGTTTTGCTCAAAACCCACTGATGGAACTAAACTAGCCCTATAGCTTTGGAAAAATTTATAATTTGAGGTTTCCGACACCTAAAATACTTTCTAGAACCTCAACCCTAACTACTGATAATGGATTTTCAGAAATCCAGATATGGGAGGTCCATCAGTGGGTTTTGCTCAAAACCCACTGATGGAACTAAACTACACCTATAGGTTTGGAAAAAATTATAATTTGATGTTTCTGACACCTAAAATACTTTCTAGAACCTAAACCCTAACTACTGATAATGGATTTTCAGAAATCCAGATATGGGAGGTCCATCAGTGGGTTTTGCTCAAAACCCACTGATGGAACTAAACTACACCTATAGGTTTGGAAAAAATTATAATTTGATGTTTCTCACACCTAAAATACTTTCTAGAACCTAAACCCAAACTACTGATAATGGATTTTCAGAAATCCAGATATGGGAGGTCCATCAGTGGGTTTTGCTCAAAACCCACTGATGGAACTAAACTAGCCCTATAGCTTTTGACAAATTTATAATTTGATGTTTCCGACACCTAAAATACTTTCTAGATCCTCAACCCTAACTACTGATAATGGATTTTCAGAAATCCAGATATGGGAGGTCCATCAGTGGGTTTTGCTCAAAACCCACTGATGGAACTAAACTACACCTATAGGTTTGGAAAAAATTATAATTTGATGTTTCTGACACCTAAAATACTTTCTAGAACCTAAACCCAAACTACTGATAATGGATTTTCAGAAATCCAGATATGGGAGGTCCATCAGTGGGTTTTGCTCAAAACCCACTGATGGAACTAAACTAGCCCTATAGCTTTGGAAAAATTTATAATTTGAGGTTTCCGACACCTAAAATACTTTCTAGAACCTCAACCCTAACTACTGATAATGGATTTTCAGAAATCCAGATATGGGAGGTCCATCAGTGGGTTTTGCTCAAAACCCACTGATGAACTAAACTACACCTATACTTTGGAGAAAATTATAATTTGAGGTTTCCGACACCTAAAATACTTTCTCCAACCTGATCCCTAACTGTTGATAATTTTTTTCATTAATCCAGATATGGGATGTCCATCAGTGGGTTTTGCTCAAAACCCACTGATGGAACTAAATTACACCTATAGGTTTGGAAAAAATTATAATTTGATGTTGTCGACACCTAAAATACTTTCTCAACCTCATCAATGGGTCCTTCAGTGGAGTTGAGGTGTTACAAACCTCAAATTATAATTTCAGGCCACGTCGGGCCTGAAATAACTTTATTTCAGGCCCAAGGTGGGCCTGAATAAAGTATTTCAGGCCCATGTGGGCCTGAAATACATTTATTTCAGGCCCACGTGGCCTGAAAAAACATCAGGCCCACCGTGGGCCTGAAATAAATATTATTTGAGGACCACCCTTAACCATATAATATTTTGACTTCATCCCCCAAGTTGGATTACATATTTTATCCCTAAACCCTAAAATACTCTCTCCAACCTCACCCCTAAATACTGATAATGGTTTTGTAGAAATCCAGATATGGAGGTATTGTGGTTTTCAGAAATCCAGATATGGGAGGTCCATCAGTGGGTTTTCTCAAAACCCACTGATGGAACTAACTACACCTATAGGTTTGGAAAAAATTATAATTTGATGTTTCTGACACCTAAAATACTTTCTAGAACCTAATCCCTAACTACTGGTAATGGATTTTCAGAAATCCAGATATGGGAGGTCCATCAGTGGGTTTTGCTCAAAACCCACTGATGGAACTAAGCTACACCTATAGGTTTGGAAAAAATTATAATTTGATGTTTCTGACACCTAAAATACATTCTAGAACCTAATCCCTAACTACTGATAATGGATTTTCAGAAATCCAGATATGGGAGGTCCATCAGTGGGTTTTGCTCAAAACCCACTGATGGAACTAAACTACACCTATACTTTGGAGAAAATTATAATTTGAGGTTTCCGACACCTAAAATACTTTCTCCAACCTGATCCCTAACTGTTGATAATTTTTTTTCATTAATCCAGATATGGGATGTCCATCAGTGGGTTTTGCTCAAAACCCACTGATGGAACTAAACTACACCTATAGGTTTGGAAAAAATTATAATTTGATGTTTCTGACACCTAAAATACTTTCTAGAACCTAAACCCTAACTACTGATAATGGATTTTCAGAAATCCAGATATGGGAGGTCCATCAGTGGGTTTTATTTCAGGCCCATAGTGGGCCTGAAATACATTTATTTCAGGCCCAACGTAGACCTGAAATAAAAACATTTCAGGCCCACAGTGGGCCTGAATTAAATATTATTTGAGGACCACCCTTAACCATATAATATTTTGACCTCTTCCCCCAAGTTGGATTACATATTTTATCCCTAAAGCCTAAAATACTGATAATGGTTTTGTAGAAATCCAAATATGGGAGGTCAGCAAAACCCACTGATGGAACTAAACTAGACCTATAACTTTGAACAAAATTATAATTTGAGGTTTCGGACACCTAATCTACATTCTCCAACCTGAACCCTAACTACTGATAATGGTTTTTCAGAAATCCATATATGGGAGGTCCATCAGTGGGTTTTGCTCAAAACCCACTGATGGACCTCCCATATCTGGATTTCTGAAAAACCATTATCAACAGTTAGGGATGAGGTTGGAGAAAGTATTTTAGGTGTCCATAACCTAAAATATATAATTTTTCCAAAGCTATAGGTGTAGTTTAGTTCCATCAGTGGGTTTTGCTCAAAACCCACTGATGGACCTCCCATATCTGGATTTCTGAAAAACCATTATCAACAGTTAGGGATGAGGTTGGAGAAAGTATTTTAGGTGTCCATAACCTAAAATATATAATTTTTCCAAAGCTATAGGTGTAGTTTAGTTCCATCAGTGGGTTTTGCTCAAAACCCACTGATGGACCTCCCATATCTGGATTTCTGAAAAACCATTATCAACAGTTAGGGATGAGGTTGGAGAAAGTATTTTAGGTGTCCATAACCTAAAATTTATATTTTTTCGAAAGTTATAGGTGTAGTTTAGTTACATCAGTGGGTTTTGCTCAAAACCCACTGATGGACCTCCCATATCTGGATTTCTGAAAAACCATTATCAACAGTTAGGGATGAGGTTGGAGAAAGTATTTTAGGTGTCCATAACCTAAAATATATAATTTTTCCAAAGCTATAGGTGTAGTTTAGTTCCATCAGTGGGGTTTTGCTCAAAACCCACTGATGGACCTCCCATATCTGGATTTCTGAAAAACCATTATCAACAGTTAGGGATGAGGTTGGAGAAAGTATTTTAGGTGTCCATAACCTAAAATATATAATTTTTCCAAAGCTATAGGTGTAGTTTAGTTCCATCAGTGGGTTTTGTTCAAAACCCACTGATGGACCTCCCATATCTGGATTTCTGAAAAACCATTATCAACAGTTAGGGATGAGGTTGGAGAAAGTATTTTAGGTGTCCATAACCTCAAATTTATATTTTTTCCAAAGCTATAGGTGTAGTTTAGTTCCATCAGTGGGTTTTGCTCAAAACCCACTGATGGACCTCCCATATCTGGATTTCTGAAAAACCATTATCAACAGTTAGGGATGAGGTTGGAGAAAGTATTTTAGGTGTCCATAACCTCAAATTTATATTTTTTCCAAAGCTATAGGTGTAGTTTAGTTCCATCAGTGGGTTTTGCTCAAAACCCACTGATGGACCTCCCATATCTGGATTTCTGAAAAACCATTATCAGTAGTTAGGGTTGAGGTTGGAGAAAGTATTTTAGGTGTCCTAAACCTCAAATTATAATTTTGTCCAAAGCTATAGGTGTAGTTTAGTTCCATCAGTGGGTTTTGCTCAAAACCCACTGATGGACCTCCCATATCTGGATTTCTGAAAAACCATTATCAGTAGTTAGGGTTGAGGTTGGAGAAAGTATTTTAGGTGTCCTAAACCTCAAATTATAATTTTGTCCAAAGCTATAGGTGTAGTTTAGTTCCATCAGTGGGTTTTGCTCAAAACCCACTGATGGACCTCCCATATCTGGATTTCTGAAAAACCATTATCAGTAGTTAGGGTTGAGGTTGGAGAAAGTATTTTAGGTGTCCTAAACCTCAAATTATAATTTTGTCCAAAGCTATAGGTGTAGTTTAGTTCCATCAGTGGGTTTTGCTCAAAACCCACTGATGGACCTCCCATATCTGGATTTCTGAAAAACCATTATCAGTAGTTAGGGTTGAGGTTGGAGAAAGTATTTTAGGTGTCCTAAACCTCAAATTATAATTTTGTCCAAAGCTATAGGTGTAGTTTAGTTCCATCAGTGTGTTTTGCTGACCTCCCATATCTGGATTTCTACAAAACCATTATCAGTAGTTAGGGGTGAGGTTTGGAGAGAGTATTTTAGGGTTTAGGGATAAAATATGTAATCCAACTTGGGGGATGAAGTCAAAATATTATATGGTTAAGGGTGGTCCTCAAATAATATTTTTATTTCAGGCCCACGCTGGGCCTGAATTGTCTTCTTTCAGGCCCACCGTGGGCCTGAAATAAATGTATTTCAGGCCCACGTTGGGCCTGAAATAACTTTATTCAGGCCCACCTTGGGCCTGAAATAAAGTTATTTCAGGCCCGACGTGGGCCTGAAATATCTTTATTTCAGACCCACCTCGGGCCTGAAATAAAGTTATTTCAGGCCCGACGTGGGCCTGAAATAAAGATATTTCAGGTCCTCGGTAAATTTGTGAAAATCATCCGAGGGCCTGAAATATTTGATAAAAAACAAATTCCTCTAATCCCTCTAATTTTCAGGTTGATTTGTGGAAAATCAGATAAATATTTGAGAATTAAAAATTTCCTTTTAATTTTGATATGTGTTATATATTTGAAATACAAAAAATATACCTAAGTTATTTGTAAAATAACTGTAAAAAAAAAGTTACCGTTTAGGGCCTGAAATCCTCTATTATCAGGCCCAGCAGTTAGTGAGCTATATAGGGTCCTTGGGTCCCTAGTGGTAAGCAATCGTCTCGTAGATCGTGATTTGTTGCCTATAGCTTTGAAGTTAGCGTGCTTACCTCCATTGGAGTTGTGGTGGCCGACATCCTCTTCATCGGACTAGTCGAAAGGTACGTAACAAAATTTTTTGTTTTTTTCATTTCAGTGTAGTTTTTGCTTCTGACCTAGGGTTACCGATTGTTGCCACTCAATGACCGAATGTGAGGATACCCTTGACGAACGAAATCTAAGTGTCATTTTTGCATCAGTTTCGCTTAATTTTTGTTTGATGGTTCCTAAGTTCGGGATGGCTCCGAAAAGATCATCTTCAAAGGAAGCTGCTGCTAAAAATTCAAAGAAACATCAAGGTCCTGGGAGAAGTCATGGGAAAAAACAACAACCACAACGAAAAATCAAATTGCCAAACCAGTATATGAGTTTTGCCAACAGAGGTCGAACTAAACGAATGAACTGGAAAAGTAGCCTTTGCCATTTCAAAAATTTTATAGATTCTGTTCCACCCACACCAGCACAAGAACAATTGCTTCGACAAACACCCTTTTCATGGGTCCTCGACCTCCCCACTAGTTCTTGTGTAAGACCTCAGGTTCAAAATATGTTTGATAATTGGGATGAAGGAGAAAAGTGCTTTGTGTTCCATGGGAAAAAACTCAATTTCACAAAGGTTGACCTATCACTTATTCTAGGGCTACCTGACAATGGAGAGGTAATCCAACTTGATTTCAATGAGGCCTCTAGCCCACTGTACAAGGAATATTTTGAAGATTCCAGTTGTTCTGCAAAGCATTTGGAGAAACTGATAACGAAGTCTACATCCAATGACAAGCTGTACTGTCAGATGTATATACTGTATTTTTTTTCCACAGTTCTTTTTTGTGGTACAAGCAGCACACTTCCCATTCCAGCAATGTCACTCATTGATTGCGTTGATGATTTTGACAATCTACCAAACTATAATTGGTGCAATGCTCTGTACAATTTCATGGCTCCTCAGTTGGAAGCCATTGGAAAGGAGGTCACATTGAGGCGTACAACACATGTAGGTGATACAAGCCAACCAGCCAAGGCTCCCTTGCTCAAGGGATTTCCAAATATTTTGGCTGTAAGTTAGAGTGCATCTGCCTGCTAATATATGATATGATGGATACTAATTACTGAATATAATCATGTTGCAGGTTTGGGTTACTGAACATATTAGTATTGCTGCTCCTCATCATCCTCATAGATTGCCAAGAATTCTTCGGTGGAATTGGCCTAAGGCTCATGTAGAGAGTATCAAAAGGATGATCGACCGTGTGCCAACAAATTTAATTCTGGTTGATTTAATCCCATTTGATATAGAACTGGATTTAGTACCTCACTACTCTCCTCCAACTGAAGCACTTGAGGTACACAGTGAGGTATTAAAGCAGGCAACCGAAGGAAGCCAGGCTGCAGAAGATAGACTACAGGCCTTAGAGAAGGAAAGCTGCAATGAATGTATAGAAAAGCAAGAACATATTGATACCTTACAGCAACAATTAAATGTAGCTCTTACAAGTTTGGAGGATGTCAAAATTGAGTTGGCAACAGCCCTCAGGGACAAGGATCAAATAAATGCTCAGAGCCATAGACTACTTGCTGAAAAGGATTCCCTGGTCAAAGAAAAAGATGAAATAATTGCTCAGAAGGAGACAATAATTGCTGATAAGGATTCCCAGCTTAAGGAGAAAGATGATCAGTTGAAAAGAATGATAGTTGATCAAGATATAATCAAAGATAAGCCTGACGAGACAATCCGACAACTGAGTATACAATTAGAAAGCAAAGGCTCAGATGACCCTCAGCCACTTCCAAAAAAAATAAAATTAACTCAGGTAAGACCACCCAACGAGGACAAAGGCAAAGAAAAAGAAATTGTTCAGGATGAGGACGAGGATGAGGGAGAGGATGAAGCTGAAGATGAGGAGGCTCCTGCCCAATCAATGTCACAATCTACATCGCAAACAACACAATCTGCAACCTCTACTCAAACAAATTTATCTGATCAACAAGTTGCTAAAGGGAAAGAACTCCAAAAGGTCAAAAGCAACATCTTGAAGAAAGCCAAGGCATTTTTTAAGAAGAATAAAGATGCGGAGATTGCAGAAACATTATTAAAGCTTAGTAAATTAAAGTGAGTTAGTTGCTATTGCGGTTGCATGTATTTGTAAAACAATGATGGTTATTGTCATTCATTAATAAAATTTATTCATTCACTTTTAAATAAGGTGCTTACATTATGTTGATGTAGGTATCAATTGCAACCAGTATGGTCCAATGGGACCTTTACATTAGATATGCAATCATTTTTGACAATATTTGATTGGAATGACTACACCTCCGGGGATTGCATAAATACTTACTGGACTATTATTGTAAATGAAGCCAAATCCTGTAACTCACCTTACCACCCCTCCATATTCTGTGGGTGGTTTTGAGGTAAGTAAATTAGCAACTTGGTTTATGTTTATTTTATAGGATTGAGTCAACTAACACTTCCTTTTTAATAAACATAGGAATTGTTTGAGGTGATACATGCTGCAGCATTTGAACAAACAATTGCTACTGATACAAATAAGCCAATTAGATATATCTTCTGTCCTCTAAATAATGCAGATGATCACTGGCATCTATTGATTATTGACCTGGAGGATAGTTTCCTTCATTATAATTCTCTCGGCGCCACAGAAGGGTACACAGCCAAATATGAAAAAACTGTAAGTTTTCTATTTGATATATAAACGTTTACAAAAACTATGTGATGAGCTAGAATTTTGACTAATGTAATTTCTATGTAGGTGGCGTTTTTCAAAAATTTGAACTGGTCATATTATTTGAATTGGAATAAAGGTTTGCCAGAAATATCGGGGAAAGAGTTTAATCAAATTGTAGTACAAGGACCCACCCAAAGCAGATCGTAAGCTAATGTTTTTTGTATTTTGGTTTAACACTACCTAATCTTTCATGCTTGAATTTATATGCTAACAACACTGACTCATAATGCTTGTTTCAGGTTGGATTGTGCTTTCTTCATCATGCGATTTGCTGAAAGTTTGGTCTTTCAACGCTCTACCAATTTTAGCCAAAAACAAATGAAACCTTATCGTTTTCAGGTGGGATACAAAATAATGAGAGACAAGTTCTGGAAGCAAACTCTGTAATTTTTTGTTTTGTTGCTACAATCCATATATGTAAGTGTAATGACAAACATTGTATATTTGTAGTTATAATGTATGTAATTGATATTGAAATCAATGGAGCATTTCTTTCGATCCATGGTTTTTTTGTAATCTCTAATCTTTAAACTGTAATTGTTGTAAATTACATCAATAATTTTTTAGGGAAGTATTTTGATTTCAGGCCCACGGTGGGCCTGAAATGACAATATTTCAGGCCCAGAGGGGGCCTGAAATGATTTATTTCAGGCCCACACTGGGCCTGAAATGCTAGTATTTCAGGCCCAAGAAGGGCCTGAAATGATATTATTTCAGGCCCTATCTGGGACTGAAATGAGTTATTTCAGGCCCAGCTTGGGCCTGAAATGAGTTATTTCAGGCCCACACTGGGCCTGAAATGCTATCATTTCAGGCCCACGCCTCTGGTTGCAAAAAAATTATTTCCATAGTATGATTAAATTTTTATACGTCAATCTTTAAATAAATGAACATGTTGTACCACATTTTTATAAGATAAACAAGAAGGAGAGTACCTAAATACACATTGCACACCACAATTGAATTCCATTCACATCAAAACCTCATATTATCAGAATTTGGCACATCAGGAGGTTTGTATGATGGACCTAGCATATTTGGATTTTTCAAACCTCATTATCAGTTCTCAGACTTTACCTAATTATTGGTATTTTAGCTAGGATATGCTATTTTTCGTCTCCAAACAAAGTCCTAATTATTATCTAAAACTGTGTTGATACAGTATCAGTTGCACACAACAATGATTTAACAAAACAAAAATCAGAGGGGGTTAAACAACAGATTTTCAGAAAACACAGGACTTCAAGTTCCTGAAATAACATTATTTTGGGTTTACAAATGATACGACTTCAATTCTGATATATTCTGCTTATAACACAAGGTAAAATGTATCATAATATTGAAATACTTCTATAAGTCACAAACATTAACAACTAGT